>JAWWEQ010030968.1:1203-22616 GCA_035583055.1 Torymus tubicola
CCCCCCCCCCCCCGAACGCCTATATATGTAAATTCAAGTTCTAATTACGAAACTAGTATATCGAGAGTGACTACGTGTGTGTGTGTGTGTGTGTGAGAAGGGGATGAGTGTATATATGTGAAATCCTCTCGAACCGAAAACATGTTTCCATTAGTGCTACCGGGTCTCTTCGGCAAACTCTACGCGTATAACACACCTAATTAAATCTTATTATCGGTATGGATTTAACGAAGATAATTTACCACCGGCTTGATTAAATATATACGCGAGCCAGGGAAAAAAAATCAATTTGATTGGTGATATATTTTACACTTTTTCTTTTAATTTCATCGAAATTATATGATAGTGTGTCGATGGATGGTTTATTCAAAGATATAATGAATTATTAATTTAATTTATATTTGTAATGTACACGTACGCATATTTGTAAATATCCTATATATAATACTGTATCATATATTATCTCATGGCATCTATACTTCGAAAACTTTTATCTTGCATTGAAATGTGTGTATGACTTGTTGACAAAAATCTAAAAAAACATATCGATAAACAACTTACCTCGCTCTAAAGTTGAATTAGTAAAAAAAAACACTAAGGAATAGTTAAAATTTCCTAAGTGGATATTCACTATTCCACTAGTAAGTATATTCGCTGTACAATATTTCGATGCAGCAATTTAACCTATAATCTTTCATGACTTTTTCCCTAATACAACTTAACGAGAGTAATAACCGCATATACACGGTTAAACCTAAAATTTCACTTACCAAAACCTACAAAACAACAACAGCAACACTACCAAACCACAACCTATGCTATATACATCTCCCTACAGCTATACTTATACACCGCGCACTCTCACTCCTCACCGCACAATTCCACATTCACCCCAGCAACTATACAACCTGCACTCATACGTATATACTTCCATTCCACGTTATATATCTCGTCTACCAAAAGACGAGTATAGTAGCAGCAGCAGTAGCAGCTGCGGTATACCTCGCACATTTCCGCATCCAAAGCTACACACACACACGCATGCCGCATAAATTTTGCAAAGCGCGCGGCGTGGTTGCTCTTGTTCACCGAACCGCGTATATTTTCATTACATCACGTATATATATAGAGAGAGAGGAGGTTGCTGCTCTGCTACGACGTATAGTCGTGCCAAAGTTAGGCAACGCAACGTCTATCGGGGTTGAGAAGGGTTAGAGAAGGGTTTGACTCTGTAGAGGGTATAGCAGCAATCAGAGATAGAGTATAGTGATTTATATATTTGGATGTGTGCGTATTATATGGTAGTGCTTAAGATTTTAAACGCGACGAAGGGATTATGTGTGATGGGGAGAATTTATTGGTACCGTGATATAAAAATTAATAGATACGAAAGTGTGATGTCGATGGAAAAAAAATCAGGAACAATTTTTTATATATACCTTCACCGAAACTTGTTCAAAGACGGTATACTCTATGTATATATATAGCAGAGTAAAAAAAGTTAGCGCAAGCTTTTGAAAGAGGGAGAAAATATCCTCGTTAAAAAATTTTAGGCAGCCTCCCGGCAAACTTTTTCAATTTCCATCATATATCGTATATAACTTTCGAAATTACTACTCTCCGCTTCAAAGCAAAGCAAAAAAGAAATAAAAATCTCCTCGTCCTTCGTACCTATTAATCCCAAATATCTTTTATACCATATACACATACACACATACCACCTCATATACTTATACCAACCGCTACAAATTCCCACACACATTCATGCAGGGTACAACCGCGTAAGTTTCGTAGCAGCAGCAGCAGCAACCACCCACTCGTATTATACATATAGCTCTAGCTTCTCCTTTTGTACGAGTTCTCTCGTGGAATTTCCACGCGAAGGGAACGAACTACTCTCTCTCTCTCTCTTGGATTCTCCAGCTGTTTAATTAGCTCTGTTCTCTTCTTGCGTGCGTGCATGTATGTGCGTGTTTCTCTCTCTCTCTCTCTACCAGTTCGTATGTAGAAGTAGGTATATATACCACGCACGCTTTGAGCGAATACTGATGCATAAAATATGCGTGCGATGCGAGGGATCGTCAAAGCGAGCAAGACTTGTGCACACGTGCGTGTTATAACATATATTATATGCGATTGTTTCTTTAAGCGTCAAGTTGAATCTTCTCTCGTTGTCAATTGTTAAGTTTAAGGTACATTATATGTATATATATAAAAGGTGGTTTAATTAAATTTCGGAGGGTTACAGGGTATACCGTTGTTTTTAATAAAAGGACCTCGTTGATATAGGTATGGATGGTTTGTATATGAATTTGTCGAATTTTCGATGATCGAAAATTCATATATCGCATGCATTTCGCGACCTCAGTATAATCACAATATTTACGTTCGATTAATGACCATGCGGCCACGTATATCTATATATATCTATATAACAACAGCTTTTAACAACATCACCCATCATATTTCCCCCTCGCGCATAATCATTACGATAACATATATACACACACACACGCACGCGCACTTTAATCATCCTAACAATTCGACATATTTAACCATCGCTCAACTCTATACATCAGCTATACATTCTATAATATGTATACAACAAACTTTACCGGTATATATATATCGAAGCTAACCAGAGAATGAGAGAGAACCGCGGTGGCGAGAAAAGACATGTACTATATATACACACACACGGTCACTGCGATAAATCAAGCAACTCTATATATACATATATATATACACGCAACACTTTCGCTCGCTGTACTCTATAAAATTCGCCTCTCACCGCCTGCTACGTAGTTTTCGGTACACCGACCGCGACCGGCCGCTAAACTCTACGTACGCGATCGATATATATATATACAACGTGCTATACGATGTGTGTGTGTGTGTGCTTATGCACTACACGTCCGTGCAAATATTTTAGTATGTACGTATAAGGCGCCTCTCTCTCTCGGTGGTATGCTCTAAACAAATGGCCCTGTCCTCTCTCTTTACTGCCACAGCGCGCTCTTCTCCTAATTGCAGCATGTGGCTTGGTGTGTGTGTATAGCCGACGGTGTGTGGATTTTTCAAGAGAGAGACAAGGTGGGGAGGAATTTTCATAAATTCCGTGCGTACATGGGTACGGGTAATGATTACTCGAGGATTAGGAGGAGGAGGGAAGAGACGAGCTCGCGTGTGCACGGGTGGCCTAAAAGCTTTTACGGCTATATGTAGAGGGAGAGGGTTGTAGGTGGAGTGAAGAAAGAGAGGGAGTGAGGATCGTGTGTATTTAATACGTATGGACGTGGTTACTTTTTAGAGGTAAGTGTGTGTGTTAGTGGGCCGTGAGAGGCGTAAGGATCATCTTTTTGATGAGAGGATCCGTTGTTGTAATAGTAAGGTAAATGTACCAGTGACTAGCCACATACCAGTACCTAGCCATTTCAGCATATTACAATTATTTTTAGGATGTAGAAATAAAATTTTCAATGTATTAGTAATTTCCAATTATTTAGTAATAATAATATTTAATAAAATTTTTTGTTCTTACCAATTTTGTTTATAAAAATTATAAAAAATACTTTAAGTTCGACGTTTGATCCTGTATGACTCATGTCGGGAATGTCTTAAGGTTTGACTAAGAAAAACGACACACTTCTTAAGCTCATAATTAATGTTCCATAATGTTTTGTGATTTGAGAAAAACTTTTTTATGTTGATAAAGACATACAGAATACGTACGAATTGTGTATTATTGCAAAATATACGTTTTTTAATTTAATTTTACGTGTCTATCTATTGGTACACCATAAGGTTTGTGTGACCAGTTGATAGACGGCATACATGTATACATTTCTACAGCTACTTTTGTTATCTTATTAACGCTAATTATGTAAAACTTGTAAGTTTATACTTTAATTACTTTAATGATTGACAATAAGTAATATAATTTCATGATTAGATTAACTAATAGTTTCTAAAAGTATTTGAAAAAATTCTAACCTCTTAACCTAAAAATTTACAATAGTATTTTGCTATTTCTTTTCTAAAGACACTTATAGTCTTTTCTAACCACCTTTTGTATGCAGTAATATTCGTAAAACTTGGCATGAATTTTAATTTTGTAAACTATACAATAACTATATAAATCGATCGATTTTTAATCTTATTCAACTAAATTATATTATGACTAGGTACTGGTACATCAAAATCGAGCTACCAGGACAACCTAATTTTCTGTGGCTATGTACTGGTACATGGGCTCTTTTTTATATTTCTATTATAAAAAAGACTTAATGCATATTTTTTTATATTGTAGTTTGTTAAGGGAAGTTCAATTTTACATAAAAACCAAAAAGTATTCATCCAATAAAAATTTTTAATTTTTGAATGACCAATTGCTTGGTCTCAGTCTACTAAGCGTCCAGTTACTGGTACATTTACCTTACGACGACGTAGTGGAATATACAAGGGATGTAAAATACGCGCTATATACATTACTACTTTGATATAACAATCAATACAAAACCTTTATATCCATATCCTCTCGAATTATACGATCGATCAACAGTTCGTCAGCTGTACGATCGTTTCAAAGCTCTACTACATTTATACCATATGTACCGTACCACCGAGGAAATAATGCTAACAACGAAACCCTCCTTCTCATATATCACACATCAACGTATAACGCTCACATCATCCGCTATTAAACCGACAACCTCGCTCGCTCTCAGTCTCTCTCTATCTCTGCACCACTGCGTCGTATATATATACTGCATATAACACTAAAATCTCATGCTAATGTTTATATACATATACACGTATATAGCAGTCGAGAGCGAGAGAGAGTATATTATACACACGCACGCATATAGAGAGAGAAATCGTGCATATACCGACAGTCGTCCGTTAGTGCACTGTATACTCGAGAGAGAAACATGTTCGCGCGTGTCTCCGCGTCCGTTATATATATATATACCGAATTTATCGAGAACTCGCCCCCCCACGTGCCTATGGGCCGTTATACACCCCACTATACCGTATTGCGAGTGTGTAACGTATTATATACAGACGCGTGTGATATATATATATATATATATATATATATATATATATATATATATATATATATACTTCTGAGCGACGTACGCGTTATACGTCCTGTAAGATAAAAATCAATATACCGCTGCTGTATATATGTTATATAATATAACTTGTGAAATTTTATTAAAATAAATCTGATTGTAATATATGCAAATCGATAATTAGCTGGACCCTCGCCCACTTGTCATCTATATATATATTTATACTACTTCCTTATTCGTCTCCTCGACACGTATTATATTATAGCTTCAGGACACAAACTTTGCTCTAGATCCATACATGTGCACTTTCACAATATATATTTTCACTCTCGTTTTTATCAATTAATCGATTCACCGCTAGCGTGTCCCGTATATCTGTTCGCCTCCAATTAACAAAGCAACATAGCAGCAGTAGCTGCCTGTCTGGTCAATGGTATGACACTACAACATCGCTCTCTCGTAATAATATGTATATAGCTTGCGTGTTGTATATACGAAATATATAACACACGAAAACACCACCACGCGTCGTAATCAAAATCAGGCCAGTGAACGGTTAAGCAACAATAAGCGCAAGGATATGTATACAACATATATGCTTCAACCAAGCGCCTCTCTTCGCCGGATCAGATCCTCACAAACTTCCATGCACACTCACGCATACGGTTTCTTTCTTTTTTTTTTAGTACAACTAACGCGTCTATTACGTGTACCCATCATCATCCGGCTATGACCAGCGACCCCTTATTCGAATAACCTGACCTCTTTTTTTTTCTTTCACCGACATCATCGCCGCACGCATTACGCGACCGGCGCTTATTACATCACGGTAACCGAAAGACCACTACCGATGCTGTAGCCTCTGGCCCACTCTGACCAAAAATAAACAGACACATCTTAAGAGGGCGTGTGTGTATGTATATCGTAACTCATATTTAGCACAATAGGAAACGACGACGACGACGAGTGGTCCACATATATTATAATATACTACGCGGTTATTAGGTAACAACATACTCCGCTACACAACATGCGTCGTTGGAAATTAAGGTCTCGCGCGTGTATAGTTCCTGAATCTCCGCGCAGGTGTACACCCGCATGCGTATCTATATAGGTACATGTGACCACAGAGTCGCGTTGCAAATATCGATTTCGCCGGTCAGCCGCGCGATGTGAAGAATTATTATTTTTTTCCTTTTTTACGCGGCGTCTGCACGGTATATACCGGATGAGGATTGTACAGTGAGAATGTCGGGGAGTAAAGAGAGAGAGAGGCTAGTGGACGGACGTATACACATGTGAGGGTAGTAGGTGGGAGGTAACATGCGATGCACTTATATCACGCCTGTGGCGGTATAGGGTCAGTAGCCCCTAAGCGGTTCTACTAATCTATTATACATATATGTTGGAAGGTTCGATTTGGTATCGCGCGGGAGAACAGTGTATAGGAAAAATATACGATTTTCACTTGTTATATATACACTACCCACAAGAGTTTCGGCACTTGATCGTTACAACACACTTATATATATTTTCTCTTTTTTTTTTCTTTCCTCTCTTTCACCTGGTCACGCTTTATTAGCACTGAAGGATAATCCATCCGCCTCCGCTCGCGTCGTGTCTTTGGTTCTTATACACATCCACCACACGACGATGTGTGTACATATATATATATATATATATATATATATGTTGTTATTTCGAAACATTAGCCCGCTCTATATTTTGCTGGTGACGTGCGCGTTTATTGCTATATAATTTCTCTCTTGTTTCGTGTATCTATATAGTTATATACTTATACACATAAGTATGTGTATATATACCTATATATGTATATATATATCAGAACTGGCGTTTGCGTGAAGATTCTTATTAAATAGTTTCTAATTGTGCCGGAAAGTTTCTTCCCCCCTCCTCCTTTGGCTTCTTCCGCAAGCGCACACGCGGAGGCCGCATTAAGACGTCGGGGCGGCGGCAGCAGAGGAGGGAAGTCGCGGTTTCTCTACTTGGACAGTTCTAAATTTAATACCGACGTATTAATACGATGCGGATCTATATAAGCGTGTGCACACGCGAGTGTATATATATACGAGTTTTCCAATACACTGCGCATCATCTCAGCGCGACAGCGTATAATATATCCGGATTGTATCGGATACATGATGTATACCTATGTGTGTGTATTAACTTAATTATTGAAACGCTAATCATCGGCACGTATATTACTATTTATACCACGAGATTATTATTTATACTCCGAAAATAACGAACAAACGTGTACAGAGTTACCCCTTAAACGATAAGCAACGACCGAATACCACCATCATACAACCGATCGCTGAAAAGCTCAAACACATAACCCGTACGGTTACTATACCATCGCGTTGTCTCGTGTATATAGAGAGGAGGAAAAAAAATATCGGATTTCAATGGGTATAGGATATATCTCGAAACGACGACGACGACGACGACGACGACGCGTGCATCGAACGAGGGCGTGCGCGCGCGCGCGCGGGCGACGATATCGCGCTGTAGCACGGAATTTTAATATTTCTGCATTGCGTGACTGAAATAGCGTCTCGTTGCCACCGTCGTCGTCGACAACGACAACGACGACGACAGGGATGCGCGATGACGGCGTTCCGATGCGTCTCTCTCTCACTCATCGTCGTCTCTCATGCGCGCAAGCTTTGCAAATCGATATATATATGCAAGCGCGCGCGCATGTTAATTTAGTTACACGAAACGACTCTTCGCTTATATATATGTATATATATAAGTACGGTTCTGTCACGGTTTTTTACGATATAATAGGTCTATGAATTTCCGTAACGTTGTGTGTTGCGATGGATATTATATATATATATTTATGTACACATTCGAGGAAGAAGAAGTTTGTTTACAAGGAAACGCGTGTCAGAGTGATAGCATGGTGCGGCGGGGGGAGGGGAGGGGTATACTATAAGTTCGATTTTTCGAACGAGCGAGGGTGGAGAAAGAGAAAAAGAGAAAAAGAGAGAGAAAGATGGTTTATTAATAAACAAACGGGCTTAAAATAGTATCGATCGCTGGAGCGCGGAGCGCGGGAGAGGGAGCAGATGGACTATTTTTGAGCCGCTCTCTCGTCGGCGACGACACATCATGCGAGGTTGAGGTTATTACGAGAGCGGATTTTCTCTGGCGCAGGGGTTTTTAGCTTTGAGGGTTCGTGTATTATAGAGTCTGTAAATCGAATAATATATAATCTGTGTTTAGTATGATGAAAAGAGAAAATATGTAGTATTTTCGGTAATCGATTTTGTGCTATACGATATATTATTGAGGATGACGGAAAAATTAATCGCCGTAAGAGAATTATCGATATAGTCAAATTAAAAGTAACAGCACTTTTAATTAAGTCACTTAAATTAATGTGAATAATAATCGCGGCCTGTTAATATTGTTTTATTCAATCATCAACGAAGCGTTATACAATATCATCAATCATCGGAGAAAAGCAGCACCGCATCTATTAATAAATCATTATCCTCCTACGAGGAGTTATGGAACTTCGAAAATCCGTCAAAACTTCATTTAAATAAGTTGCACAATAACAAAAAAAAAGGTATCATTAACCTTTACCGGCTTTTATTCTCCCCGCGCGCGGTAATTGATGGATCGGCCATTAACATACCATTAAACCGCTCTTGACTAATTGCCAAATCAACTTTAACACATGCTCTCGCCGTGCCACTGCTGCGAATTTCCAAAATTAAGTCTTTTGTATATCTATACATACCGGCTCATCGACTCGTACATTAACATCATCACCAAAAGAATAAAGAAAAAACAACAGCCATCTCTCTACCAAAACATAATTGTTCCCTCCCAACACACACACAGCACAGCGCGCAAAAACCAGTCGATCAGCTCGAGAAACGAAATAAAAACATTAATCAGCGGTGTATATGTGTGTGTGTGCGATGGCCAACCGACCGCAGCTACCGTTCGGCATTCCTCTCTCACTCTCTCGAGAAATCACATACGCGCGCGTGATCTCCCCAACACGCGCTTTCGCAATTTCGCGTGCGTGCACTGAGAGAGAGGTAAAAGATACTCGCACGCGTCTGCTATATACTGCTATACACAACACACAACTGCTTCTACTCTCGTCCTGTCTCGATGGGTAATTAGTTCCGGACGAAGATTCCGGCCAATTAGATCGACCGCGAGCCGGCTATCTACTACTACTACTGTGAAGTATCCAGAGCGCAAAAGTGAGTACGCGAGAACATATATATACGTATATGTATATCGCATATATATGTATGCGAGAACAGCAGTATAGTAGCCGCCACGTGTGTCCGGCTTGATAATCAGTTCGCGCGTGCAGTGCTATAGGCAGTATTTTATATATAGAGTGAGAATGGAACACAATGCATGCATGCATGCGCGCGAACGATCGTGAGCTTGTGGAAAAGTGGGTAGAGATAAAGGGAATAACGATTGCTTTTTGTATATACATATATATAACACTACTTGCGTCTTCGACGATTATTCCGAGTGCATAAAGGTATGTGTGTATGTGTTACATACATAGAGTGTTTGCTATGCACGATCAGCGCAATGAACCAGTACCAACGATATATACTCTGTATATGCACTGCCTCTCTCGAAGGAGGATTATATAGAATATAGTGTATCTACATATGTATGTATGTGTGTAATCTATTCCCTTGCGCGTTGACAGTCGTCGCGCCTGTAATTCTCCGCAAAGCCCTCCGCTGTGGCTCTGGCTAATTACCGCTATATATACATACACAGACATACACACACACACGTCATATACACAGTTGCGGCAACAAAGAGAGCGCGAACGTAGCGCGAGGGAAAGAGCGCAGCAGCAGCCTCTCTCGACGTGTATATATATCTATATATGTGTTTTCGCAACACACCCGCGGCAGCAGCAGCAGCAGCGAACGGCCTTGCCTTTTGCAAGCAAGCGAGCGAGCGAGCGAGCGAGTGCGGCGCGTGGGCGTCCGCGTCTGGAAAAGCGCCTTTTACCCGTGCCTACGTGCGCATTAGACGACTCGCAGACGGTCGTAAGGTGTTTCGCGAAAGTCCGTGGTAGTAGTTCTCTCTCTCTCTTTCTCTTACTCTCGTATATTCTTCGTATAAATATATATGTATATATATATATAGAGAGAGAGAAAAAGTTGCGGCTAGAACTGTCACTGTTACTATATCTTTTCTTCTTTATTTTTTTACACGTAAAATTCCCCTTTTACAGACCTCTGAAAGCTTTTTAACTTGGTTATATACGCGCACGTGTTTTCCTCGCGAATTCATAAACCGATTTGAACTCACTCTCTCTCTCTCTCTCTCTCTCAGGCTTGCTCGATGTCAAGAGTATTTCGCAAACGCGGAAGCGCACACGCAGCCGTCGTGCGCGCGTATACCGCGACTGCGTTTGCATAGCAGAAGAGGGATCGCGAGAGAGAGAGAGAGAGAACCGAGACGATGGGAATATTGAAAGGCGCCTACAAGGACGGTCAATATTGGCTTGGAATTGCGCGATTTCATAGAAGTTGAAGTGTATATATTGTAATTGGCTGCGAAAGCAAATTTATAGTAATGACTTTTCTCGTTGGTTTCTCATGCGCCCGCGCTGCTGTGTGATATATCGTGCGAGCTAAATTTTGTTCGTTCTGAACTTTAGTAATTAGAGTAGTATTTTTCTTTTATATACAGCTTATAATATTTACTTGTTTGTTAGTTAGTTAGTTGCTGTTGATTTGTTTTTTAAATGCACCTTTTTCAAAATTATTGTACACTTTATTATAATTATTATAATTATTATTATTATTATATATAATATGACAAAACTTTAATATTCTCACATATAACCTTGTTGACTAATATTTTGATTTGACTTGAAATTTTATCAATAATCCCAAATTTTTCTGCAGCGTATATATATACATCTTGTGTATATACTGTACGATTATTTTAATGACTCATGACGATTCCGCTACCGAGCGAAAGAGTTCCACCGAAATCCAAATTAACGCTTAAGTAGCGTCTAGACGTGCCCCGCGGCGCGCAGGAAATAATTTTATGCAAATTAAGGGCGTTTATGACAATTTCGATTAATTACAGTGCAAGAGAGGAAGCAAATATATATATACATAAACCAATCCGTCTTCGTCCTGTAATAGTAGTACCCTACCTACATTTTTTTTTCGTTTATTTTTTTTTCTTTGATGTATCGCCCCCGGCTTTTTATATCGCAAACCATTTTCAGCGAGCCAATTCGATCTATATATATTGTTACATATAAGTTTTGAGAAAACACGTATGGCTACGAGCTCGCTGGAAATCGCTACTTAAATCATCGCCTCATTTCGAACATTATTATATATGTCGGGCGTTTACCGTCCGACCGTCATCATTGTAAGCACCGACAAATAGTGGAAAGAATAAATCAACAATCCCGTAGTGACGTAGTACCGTCCGTCGTCCTTCCCATAAGCTCATAAGCAATACTCACGCATCGTATCGCTCTCTCTCTCTCTTTCTCTTTCTCTTTCAAATCATATTATTATTTCTTTTTACTTCCATTTACATCATAAAATTCTGTTTTGAGTTGCTCGTCCCTACCCTCGTCCTCTTGTTTCTGTTGCAGGTGTGTCGCGCAAAAGATGCCAAGAGGCGCGTCCACGGCAGCGCGATGCTCATCGAGTGCAACTTCTTGGCACAAGAAGCAGAAGCTACAGCAGCAGCAGTCGACGCTCGACTCCTCACCCCGTCTAGTGTATCGATGAGCCGCGTTCTTTTTTAAAACTCCCTCCCTTTTCCTCCCACCTCCCCCCTATCGTCCCCACTGAAAAGAGGCAGCAGCAAAGAGCGCCGCGCGTCTCTCACTCTGTCCTTTGACCTCTTGGCCTGTATACACCAGAGACTTTGCCGCTCCTATATAAAAGGGAGATATATAGAGAGAAAGAGAAAAGATGTTGGGCGTGAGCCAGCCAAGCAATCCGCCGTCGAGCCTGAGGCACTCGGCGAGCTTCTCGTGCCTGCAGCGTGGCTCGGGTGCCGGTGGCGAGGGCCACCACCGTGCCCGCACCTCCACCCTGCCGCAACAGCCGAGCCTCCAGCTCAACGTGCACCATCAGTACGGCGGGCTGTCCTCGCTGCAGCACCGCAACAACCAGCAGTCGGGCAGCAACGTCGGCCTCGCCGGTAGTAGCAATCCGCAACCTAAGACGTCGTCTTCGCTGTTAACGTCGAGTGAGTCAAGAATGCGTGACTCCAGCCTTGCCGCGACTACCGATCTCTCGTACCTTGACAACGGCAACGACTACGGCTTTGTGAGAACGAGGCCTCGGTTACGTAGTACCAACGCTATACTTCTACGCGGCGGTAGCGAGGATCAGGACCTCATGTCAAAGTCCACATCGTCGTACATGGGTCGTAACAACGACCATGAAAGCGCTCTGAGCGACCGGGAGATCGGTATGAGCTCGAGCTACCGCGACGCCAGTGGTCAGTACAACCATCATCGCCATCATCATCACCACAACGACGGGGAGAAGTCGCGACAGGACTCAAAGAACCCGTTGCGAGGCGCTCTCATCCTCTTGACTGCCTCAACGTCGTCCTGGTGGAAGAGCAAGCAGCGCGAGGAGCAGCTCAACCAGCAACAGCCATTGCCCTCGTCTGAACGCACGTCCAAGTGGGCGAGTTCGAACAGCGGTAGCAGTGGCATGTCTGCCAGCGCCGCGGCTGCTGCAACGACTTCGCCAATGTTTGAGCGTCGCTGGGGTGCAACCACTAGTTCCAGCAATGGTAGCCTTGTTACCCCGATGAAAGACAGCGGCCAGTGGTCTGTAAACTCGAGCATCCTTACACCCGATCGTCGCGGCGTCAACAGCGAACGCAAATGGAGCACGCCTGCTTCATCCACGTCCTCGTCCACGAATCAAGACCGCAAATGGCGGTCCCTAGGAGCTCTGCTAAGAACACCCGTGGGTGGATCGGTATCGAGCAGCAACGCCAATGGATCTAGCCAGTCACGCTCGAGCCAGACTTCAATCTACCATAACGCCAGCATGTCCATGATCGAGGATTGCGAACGGATCCACATCAACGAACCGTCGTCGACTCTTGAAAACGGCTATTATCGCCGCGGTGGCGTCGCCTGTCCAGCCTCCACCTCTAGACTTATGTCCAAGTCCAGCGGTGATTATTCATTGAACAATGGCAGATCCAAAGTTGGTCGCCGGCTTTTCCAACCCCAGGATGACATGGAGATGGACGAAGCCGAGGCCAAGGACGATTGTTCTCGCATGAACGGTCAGTCGCAACGAGGCGGTGGCGGCGGTGGTATTAGTTCCACCAACAAATCCGCTCGTGCTCAGAGTTTCTACCTCCTCGATGATTTTCTACGACCTCAGCCGCAGACTAACGGATCTAATTCATCCTCGAACGCCATGAACGGCGTCTCAGGCTCCAAGTGTTCTCTCGACCTTTACCTATCCTCGCCCTATCGATCGTCGACCGAGCGAATCGGTTCGAGTGACGCGAC
This sequence comes from Torymus tubicola, assembly GCA_035583055.1. Classification (NCBI taxonomy): domain Eukaryota; kingdom Metazoa; phylum Arthropoda; class Insecta; order Hymenoptera; family Torymidae; genus Torymus; species Torymus tubicola. The sequence goes on from JAWWEQ010030968.1 coordinate 14,848, forward strand.
TAACGGTGGCCGACAGTACGCCGCGATGACGACGGGTGCAGCGACGACGACGACGTCGACGACAGGTGCGGGCATTAATGGGCCCCGTAACGTCCTTACGAATATAACGCCGCCGCGTAGACATAATTCGAGCTCGGATAGCTTGGAAGTGGCGACTAGTCCGTTACCGCCACCGGTACCCCCACCTCCACCCCAGATCAGCAGTACCCGTGATAGAGAGAAGATGGACCGCGACTGGACGGAGAACAATCCACGCGAAAAAGATTTGTGCAGGTGTAGAATGTGCTGGACCGGCCTGCAGCAGCAGAGATCTTTACACGAAGAGGTCAGTTGATTTGTTTTCATTTATTTACTCTTACTTTTATTTTATCTTCGTTTCTATATATATATGATTATATGTTAGTGTTTTAAGCTGAACGATGTTATTTCATTTATTTTCAATTACCAATGAAACATTAATGCTTCGGTCGACATTCGTGTCTGAAAATATAAAAAGAAGAACGCTTATACCCAAATATCTATTAATCGATATACATACAGAGAACGTGCACTCATGTCAATTATATACTAAATCCAGCGTCTATAATAATCTCCCTTATTAATAAAGCCCGAGCTGCGCCGTGCGCGTATCGGATTTCTGTCAAGCGACCGAGCAATCAGCTAATTCAACCGAAAGGAGAAGCACATCACGTGCATTACTACACCCCATCGATTCGTCGTCACAAATACACCTGCCCCTACGAAGACACGTAACAGCGGAACCAAAAAGTTTTGAATGAAAAAGCGTGATATCGATGTGCATGCGCGCATGGAGAGAGGGGCGGAGGAGGTTATTCTCGGCTAAAAAAGGTCGGTATTTTCATCCTTTACCTTACCTTCACCCCTCTCTACTACCGTCGTAATATAATCGATTGGGCTGCCCCCCGAGGTCCGCGTGCATTTTTAAATAACGTGCGCATACGTTGCTACTTTTTGGCCAATTCGGCGGCGATATTCGGCGCAGGTCTGGAAATAGAGGAAATGCGTTTTCGTCTGATACGTTTCCGGTATTAAATTTTTGTGTTTGAAATTGGGGTTGGGTTGGGTTGGGTTAATGAGGTTTAATTCGAGAGTCCGTAATCGTCGATTAGTAGTTTGAAGAGCGCATTGGTGCAAGGTAATTAGTCAAAGGTCCCTGTTTTGTCATAGCCAAAACGATCATTTTCTCTTTTTTTTAACGTTTATATTTAATTATAAATATTAGTTCTGGTGGCCGTATATATATAATATTATCGACTTTTGTACCTTTCATCATAACCACTTCAATAACTATATAATTTTCCCTTCAACATGCTGCGTATTATATATATACGGTAGAATTAATGGCTCTCATTTCGAGAGTACTGCACAATTAATCTCCCTTATTAAATCACAAAATGATGAAGCACGCAGCATTACATCACTCTACGTTCACTCTCTCATCAGTCGTATATATATACCCACACACATACCAGTGCGGCAACCAATTCTGACAAATCCACGAATAATCGTTGAACGTAATTCCGTTACGAGCTAAAGTCCCCACCGAAACAGTATATAGAGCTCTAAATAATGACAAACTCGCTCGACGACCCTTTCACAGGGAAAGAGAGTAAGTAACTTTTCCGGGAAATCTCACAGGGCACGAACTCCTTCTATATACACACGTGATTTCTCAGTCATCAGTGTAGCTGACAGGACCCCGAGCACCATCATATATACATGCGGTGTATAATATGACGATTCATCGCTCACTTGAATCGGGTCCTAACAAGAGGCTCGGGCGCTCTCGCACGATGCACATTAGTATTCAGCGTGCGTGCACACGCCTTCGTCAGAGGGAGACACAACGGAGGTATAAGCTGCCGTCTCCTGGATGAGAGCGACGATGAAAGTGCAGGCGAGGAGAGAGATCACCGATATTTATTAACAGAGAAGGATACATGTGAGGGCATCGTACAGGTACAAGCGTTGACAAAAGAAATAGCCTAATCGAGGTGCCCGATCTTTTTTATGATTTCGAACGCTTTGCCATATGTGTCTACATTTACATGCATATGTATAGGTGTAGGTACGTTGAGTGTATATAGAGGGTAAAACCATAACGGCGCGTGTATATATACAGATCGTAACGCGTGCTCTCTCTCGCGATCAACCGTCCTTTATCGACAGCTTCCTCTTACCATGGTTTTATATTTTATCAGCTCTCGCGATCGATGATCGTGTCGATTGAAAAACGATCGGTGTCTATACTCTTTCTGGGATGACGACGATGATTGTACGTCTCTTTGTGGTGAGCTGACAGGTTATTCGGAGTTGCTTGAGTTGAGAGACATTTCGCTGTTTTCAAGATCACAAGGTCATTTTTTAATTCTCGATGCCTTCGAAACGGTCCATTTCTCTTTATTCAATCAAGAGCGCGAGCGAGAGTGGCCGCGACCAAGCGTTATGAAATTCGGTTTCTAAAGCTATTATATATATATGTATCGCAGGAGGAGGAAAGGCGTCAACGCGACGTCGATGATTTTTCCTTTGTAAATTAACGTGCTCGGTGAAATGGTTAATCGTTATAAATGTTTTCCCGTTAATCTGATTGCGGGAGATGCTGAAATCTTGGTCGAGGGGAACGTGTCTGACGTGTGATAAAAGTACTTTTGATTAACAATATAGTTGGAGTTACGTAAGGAGGAGATGAAAGTATTACCATTGTTTCGAAATTTTAATTAATAGAAATATGATACATAGAAATTATTAAATGTTTGATCAAGATATATTGTTAAATTGAATAAATGAATACTCACTCGGAAAATTTGCTAAAAGTATTTACAATTATTAATAAATAATCAATATAAATTTATAACATAAAATATCATTCCTCTATAACGAAATTTTGCATCAATTTAGAGTAATTTTTCTTTCGTGCATACAAATCGACAATCATAAGATCATAAGCGATACAAATCAGCATACATGCGCTTTCATCCTTGATACCATTCGCATCAGGATACGAACGTATACTCGCTTTAAATTAAATAAAAGAAAATTGAAACTGAACATCCGCCATGAGCAAAGAAAAAAAAAAGGTATAAGCAATAAGCTACTACAACTCGCTCTCCGCCATATATTTTTTCGCGTGTTCTCAACCTTCCAGCTAGATTTTAAGAAAAAAGACAGCGACATGACTGATGCTCCCCTCCGATAACAAGCCCGTGAGAAGCCACATCCTATTCTCTTGCCAATTCTTATACTCGCGCGCACGAGAACCTCCTCCTCTCTCTCTCGAGCGTCGTAATAAATTCATCGACGCGCACCACTACTACCGTAATCCAAATCGCGTGACCGTTGCTGTGATGTATATACATATCTATACATATATATAAAACGACCCGCCATGCGCTCTTTTCTACATTTGTTATCACATTGTGACGCATACATATACCGCGTACATCCTTTTTTTCTTCACGCGCCGCAGGTGAACCATATTGTATTATCCGCGAAGTAAAACATGTTGAAGACACGTGTATTTGATTTCCACATGTATATACATACATATACATGTATTATAGACGTAACTCGATATTATAATCTTCGGTGTATATTGCTTACATCCTTACACGCTATATACTTATATTATAAACCTCTCTCTCTCTCTCCCCCTCTCTCTCCGCACACAGGTAATTAAATTACTCACGCAGGTTTACCATTCAATTAAGATCTATCTATACCTTACGTATAGACCTCTCTCTCTCTAATATATACGTGAATATAATATTTTTCTTTCAAACTCTATACACCCACTCACGTTCACGTAACGTGATGATGGTGGTATATACATACCACGTCACATTTATACACAGAGAGAGAGAGCCAGAATTGCGGCAAAAAGGAAAGCATATAGGCGCAAACATTGACACACATACGATTATTATAATATCGCGCGCGCGGCGAGTATTTTCGGGATGACGCAACGACGAAGCCGTCCGTTATTGACGCGGGAATCCCCATTGTCGAATTAAGACTTTAGCTTAGCGCGCGCTAAGTGGAGCGGGGGCGTATATATATATATAGTTATATATATCGCGAGATGATGATCGATGGCTACGCGACGAGTTGATGGGTTACTCTCTCTAGCTGATAATCGACAAGGCGTCCATATAGGAGAGCAACAGCACCCTTCTTCTCCTCCTTCTTGTCATCCCTATACATGGAATATAGTCCTATATATACATTCACATACACGCATGTATAGACGTATACGTATATACCGTGAGAGTGAGGCCTATGTACCACGCCTACGATTGTCCCGACGACGCGACTTGGACGCCTATCTCTCGGAAACTATCTCCTACTCGCACTCACTCACGTGGTGAGAGAAGAATGAATACGACTGTATGTATATATATGTATATACGAGAGAGTTCGCCGAACGACTTGTTTACGAGTCTTCGAAATATGGTACTAATTTATCGGTACGTTATACATATACATCTATTAAACTCGCCGCTTTGTCTTAATGAATCATACGCCAGTACCAGCAGCCGCAGCAGACGTAAGGGAGATTTGCGATTATCGTCGTCGTCGTCGTCATATTATCGGTGAATTTTAACATTTCGGATATATTATATATGGTTTACGAGAGTATGTCGATTCTGGCATGTATATAGTAACGCCTCAGGGTGATTCAATTAAGCTCAGCGCTGCTGAGCGTTCAACGCGTAGCCGTAAATTACTTGAGAGAGAGAAAAATTTGAATATAAGCGTTGTGGTACTCGCCGCGATTATGGTTCGGTTTATGAAAAAGCCTGTCATCGGTGTACAATAATACAGCCCTGCGCGCGCGCGTGCTTGTGGAAATTTGCCAGAAACATACTTGCGGGTTTTAAGGAAAGCCGTAATTTTCGCCGCGCGCACGGATAATAATTTATCATCATTGCGGCTGGCAATACTATACATTCTTGCTGCAGAGAATAGTAGATGCGCCGTGTAGTATGTATATACAAAACGATAGCTCGCTTGACTTTGTCGTTGTGTATATAAATTATTTAGCTGTATCAATATACACACAGCAGTAGCGACGTATTATTACATTACCGGTCGATTATAACTTTATCCTTCGATTTTCTTTTTATCATCTATACACTCATGCTTATTCACTAATTCATCGCTATATTAATGGGTCTCTCGAATTATGTTTAAATATAGCGGGCACAGGGTTCGCGAAAGCGCGCGCGCGCATACGTATACATATAATGCACACACGCGCTGCTGAGTCGCGCCGTAATAACCGGGCAATTCAAAGCTTCGACTCTCTTCAACTACTACTACTACTACTACACGTGATACGGAATAGTCCATGCATAATTGACACCCGCACCGAGTAGCAGTAGCGAAAAAAAGAAAGAAGAAGAAAAGAGGCGCGTTCCGGTAGCTTATTATACACATATATGTATACACAGAGAGAAAGAGAAGTGGCGCGCATGAAGCGTTGGGGTAAGCGCGACTCTCTCTCTCTCTCTCTCACAACTGCCGCACGACTTACCGCATTGCCGTATATCGATTGTAATTTAACGTTTGCGTACGCGTGCGCGCGAGTACGAAGAGCGGCAAATAGAAATCTCGCGCGATGCACTTCTTTTTTTTTTGTTGTTGTTGCGTGGTATACGGCCGCCCCGAGAGGGTGTGTGCATACTACTACGGTAACTTTTTCGGTAGCTTCCCCTACGCTGCTGCTGATGCTTGTTCACCTTGAAATTCGTATAGCTGCTGCGAGTGGAGAAGTTTTGACGAGTGTATGGAAAGTTGAAAAGAGTATAAGAGAAGAGGAGAGTAGCTTGGGTATATATATATGAATTTCAAATTAGCGCGGGTATATATGGTGATGATGACGACGATGATTTGTATTCGAGCGCGGTAGTCAGTGCGACAAGTGTATTAGGATGCTTATTAGTATAGAGCGTAATTATAGGTGGATTTAGAAAGCTGATTTTTTAATTCATTGATATTCTATGCGCGGTAGAAAAGCGGTTCGTGATACGTGTTTATATATATACTCGTAGCTTTTCGGATGAATTTTAACGGAATTTTTCTAATAAAATTGTCAATTGTATGTATGCATGTGTGTACGTTACAGTAATTATCAGTTTGTTGGTTTAGCGATAAGAACATGACTCTCTCTTTCACTCTCCTGCTTAAATGGGTTTTTCTGCGTGAAACATACTTTGTTTAATAACAAATGTTGACCTTAAAAGAAATGAAGTTTTATGTCTCCGGTGTTTAAACATTATATATATATGTACATTACGAGCAATCATTTATATCGAGGACTGATTATTCCGACACTACTGAAAAGCGCTTTCACAACACGACCGTTAATTATCTTCTCTTATACGAATTTCGGAATTCATTATATATTATATACATACCACTCGAAAAAAATAATACAGTTTACGATTCGTTTTCAGGCCGCGTGAATTAATTAATCAAAACATCCTTCACATCTATCTAAAATATCTGTGTTTAAGCGTGCAATCTACAATCTGAATTGAGTCATAGAAATTTTTTTTCTCTTTTCGAATCTTTTCTTTCTCTTTCCTGGTGTATATTTTAATAATAAACCTCGTGTTTTATGCAGTTTCATATACATACACAGTTACCTTTTATTTCGAATATCTAAAAACCCATCTATCAACTATATATATATAATAATATACGCGCAACATGCTGCAACATCCAAACAACAATAATAAAGATTATTTTTAAACTTTCATCTCTCGTTGTCTTTCAAATATTCAGTTGTATATATACACACACATTCAAACTATACACACTACTGCGCCTTTAAATATGAAAAATCCATTCAAAACCTATCGTTCCCTATATATATAACACACACCAGTAGACTTTTCGACACATCTTCTTCATCGGCCCGGAAGTTGCTTTGCGGCCAAACAAACCAGACCTCTTTCTCTCTCTCTCTCTCTCTCATTCCCCGCTATTCTCTCCCGCTGCCCCACACGCACGTACACATTTATAGCCTCCTCGGCGCGTTCTCTTTCGAAAGGGCCTCTCTTTCTCTCTCTCACTCACTCGCGCGCATAGTGTTCCGATCTAATTCCAACGCTGCTGCTGCTGCAGCACACGCCGTATAGCCGCAACGTCGTCGCAGCACTCGCGTGGAAGATTAGCTTCTTCCTCTCTCTCGAGTTTTCTCATGCCACTTTGCGCACGCGTATATAGCTAGACAGAGAAAGAGATTTAAATATAGCAAGGCTGAATTGTCGCAGCATTGTTGTTTGGTATATAGTATATGTGTACGGTTATTTCCAAAATTTCATCGTCGTCCGTGACACAGTGCCGGAATGGAAGCGTCTAAATATTATGCCGCACAGTGTGGCTCTCTTGAAATGTTGCACTCACGCGTGTATGTGTATATGTATGCGTCCTCGCCGTTATATCGTCTCGCCGTATTAATAGAGGTGGTCGCGGCGGCGTGTGGTTATGTGTATGTGTGTGCGTGCGCGTGTTTTAATGGTAAATATTAGGGTTATGAGGAAACGAGGAAATGGAGTCTTTGTTTGGAGTATAGCATATAGTGCGTGCGGCGGGTGTATAGCGAAAAAGCGAGGGTTAAGCGTAAAAATAAGTTACATTAGCGTGTAGATAAAAAGACAGTATATACCCTGGTAGAAAATTAACCATTTTCGTTGGTTAACATGTTAATCAAATGGAAGCATTTTCGACCTAAATAAATT
>JAWWEQ010030979.1:0-22610 GCA_035583055.1 Torymus tubicola
GTGTGTGTGTGTGTGTGTGTGTGTGTGTCTGTGTGTGTGTGTGTGTGTGTGTGTGTGTGTGTGTGTGTGTGTGTGTGACTCAATAGAAAATCCGGTTTCGCACGCCGACAAGCCAACCACAATATTTCGCTTAACACCCGAGTTCTCGAAATCATTCGATTTTCTGCCTCTCTCTTCTCGATATGAATACGCGCGTGTGCTTTTGTCAATATTTTTTTACTCGCTCCACCTACTAACGCTATTTCTGCTGCTACAGTTTTTGCTATTAGTTTCTTTTTGCGATAACTCGCGTGTGAACGCTTCGACGTTTATTGGATTTCGTGGTGCGCAAACGAAGTGTGCAGATAGCTTTGTATCGAGGGAGAACGTGAATCTTAAGTGGGGATTAAAGAGTCGGGGGATTTGTTTGATTTTCTCTGGGTCGTTGGAGATGTATTGTCTTTTGGTGTTTGCGTTTTAATTATTGACTTGCTTGTTTAACCTTTAGGGAATGAGGGTGACTGAAAATCGACAATCTATATAACACTAGGTGGTCAATATTTCGATCACTTGCGTTCTCTAAAGGTTAATAGTCTTTGATGACTTGATTAGAATATATTATTTAATATTGTAGTTGTATTTTATGCAAATTAATAACAACATCTAACACAAGTCAAGTTTTAGACATTTTTAGGTTTAGTTCGGAAAAAATCTTTAAATACTTGAAAAAATCTTGAAACGGTAACTAGATGTTTATATGTATTTAAAGTAACTTACAAATCATTTCAAGCCATGAAAATAAAACTAGAGAAAATAAACTTTTATTTGCTAGATTAGATAAATAATAAGTGAAATAATATTTTCTCCAAATTTATGAAAGCTTAAAGTTCTGCAATGAAAATGAACTGTTGAATTTTTTTGCAAATTTTCGTCACCCTTTCGATAAACTTTTATCAATTTCGGAGAAAATGCAGTTTTTTACTTTTATTTTGTTTTTTAAAATAATATATTTATCATTCATTAACATTGAATAGTTAGCTTTTCAAGAAGAGACTTTCGAATTCTTTTCGCAATAAAGCTAAAAATATTCAAAACTTATATTTTTTTAACGACAGAATTCAATGTTGTAACATTCAACAACTTTCTACATTGTTTATACTTCTATATATAGAAAAATATATCTTAAAGTTCCAGTCGAATTTGTGATCTGGAAGCATAACTCTCTATATAGTTAGTTAGGAAAACGATGGATTTTCCATCAAAATATTTTTCTATTTAAATAAATTTCATGGATATAAAATTGTTACCTCTAAAGTAAGAAGCAAAGGAAAAATTTTCTTATCATTCAATATTCACCTTTGCATTATTAAATAATGAAGCATATTAAAATGGAATGCACATATCTGTCAGTTTGAACTGAATATAAATATGTACTTAGATTAAAAACTGTAAGACTGATTGAGACAGTTTCTCTTTCCGCGTCTCTTTCTGACGGAATAATCCTCTTAAAGCTTACGTAACAAAGCTTCTCGGTACTTTTTATACGCACTGTGTCTCATTACTTTTGTTGTAAAGCTCGTAATATATTTCAGTGTTTTAAACTACAAAATCTAGTTGGTGTCACTCCTTCACCCCTGTTCTCTTAAGCTTGTTTATTATTACAGTTGCGTCAACAGTCCAGTGTCGTCTTGACTACGTAATAATAACAGGGTGATAATTAAATTGAAGTTCAAATACCCATCTAGTTCCTAAATTCGCATAATTAATCAAATCTCATCTTATAAAATAAAACAACAACTGTTACCATAATAACAGGAAAAGCGGAATATTTGATTTTATAATAACGTGTAAAATCGAAGATTAGTTTTCAATAAAAAAGACCTGTAATAACCTATTAACAACAACAAAAACTTATTTTACAGAACTAAAATCTACTATTGTCGAAACAACGTATCTTATGCACACGAACCACAACGCGCCATTTCACCACGCTCGACAATGTACTAAATAGTAATCTGAATTTCTATGTAATCAACCTCATTACGCAACAATATATCCCATATACATACATACACTCTCCATCTCTTGTACATGCAAATCTAATATTACCGCGTCAAACAGAAACGGCCGCTTTTTGGGCCCCGTCCTGTTTGTCATTACCAAACGCAATAACGAGACTCGATCGCGGGGGTAGGAGAGTCCTTCATGTATATATATATATACACCACACGAGCATCAGAAATAAGCTCCCCTTCTGTCGGTTTACACTGCTCACGCTTGGTACGCGCGCTCGAGCGCCGTTAATGCATAATCACGAGTAGAACGCGTAATGACGTCCTCCAAATATAACTCTACAACACTTGTCGACTCAGGTGTTCATTATGCATCATGCGTGTATGATGCACCACCAGTACCTCCATGCAGCTATAGTGTCTCTTGATAATATTATACATTCGCTTGCACGCGTGCTCTCTCTCTCTCTCTCTCTCTCTCTCTCTCTCTCTCTCTCTCTCTCTCTCTCTCTCTCTCTCTGTAGAATTAAGTTTCGACGCTTTGATTATTCAAGCTTTGATATATATATATATATATATATATATAGTTGATCGTACAACAACATGGTCGACGATGCATTGAGTGTATTAAAATTCAAGTGGACGCTGAATAAGGAACGGGTGAAAAAGGAGGGATCACGCGAGATGTATGGAGGGTAAGCATGATTCTTTCGTGTCGGCGTCGGTGAGGTATATAGATTTTTGGGAGCTGTCGAGAGGCCGCACGTGCGAATTTAATGGGAAGCTGTACAGCGGTTTTGAATTTGACGCGATGCTCTCGTGACGGAGTGGTCATGTATAGATTATAAATGAATGATTTATGTATTATGCAATAATACGTAAAATAGTGAATGCAGTATGGATTTTTTGCTGGACCACATCTTACAGATACTTTATTTAAAAGTACCAAAGACAGAAATGTTGTTAAATCAGAATTTGATTTAGTCTTTTTATTACTTACGTTTGACAAGTATGGACCGATAATCTCTGGTAATATATGAGCATAATGAATAAAAAAGATCTTTGTATTCACAATCGACATTTTTTTAAACATTTTTATCTCTACTATAGTATAACCACATATACAGACATCGCAGAATACTGCCTTTCGCCACCAAATCTCCATCTCATTCTCACCACCGTTTGCAAAAATCGTTCTTATCCTTCGACCCTATCATTCACCACCACCGTATAAACTATCCCCTCATCCCCCTTATCATCCACACATTCTCGTTTCGATCGCACATCACTATCGCTTCGCCGATATCGTCTACGCACGCAGATCGAGGTACATTTGAGGAGAAAAAAAACGTATGCTGTACAATGTACATGTGTGTCGCAGGGCTTTGCACGCTGAGCCTTTTTACGAGCGGTGTATAACCATTTTTTACGTGCGCATACTTGATGTTCTTTTTTTTTCTGCGAAAGCACGCGTCTGGTCTTTTTCACGCGAGTTTTAGAAAGAGAAAAAAGCTGAGTGAAAGTTTGTTGGATTGTGTAGCAGAATTTTAATGTTGTGGAAGTAGAATTAAGAGTGTTTTTTAATTAAATGAAAGCGTAAGTGACAAAGAACAGGATAATTACGTGTAATTTAGGCTAATTGCATCGGTTTGGAGAGTATTCGATATTTAGCTGGCTGCTTGATGATTTTTTAATTTGATTGGACGTTGTAATGAACGATGCATTTCTAATGACTTATTATTTGGTTTATTTCTGACCCATTATGAAGGCAATGGAGTTCATTTGATTAGTTTTAGAATATAGAATAACGTTAATTCAACTTCGTAAAGGTTATTCAAAATTAAAAATTAAATCCATAAATTACGTATCATACCAATCAATCGGACAAACAAACACAATATAGGATCACGCTTAAAATCAATTATTATTCATACCATTATTCGTCGATTTCAACGAAAACTATAGCACAAGTCAAAAAGGGCCTATTTTAAATTAGCCTTTCACAATACCAGAATAAAACAAAATTGCCCAAGATCAGATAAACTTAAAATATACAAATTATACCTTAACTTAATCAAGTTTTGGACTAATTTATTTTACTCTGGTGCTTCAAAATGGCAAATGAAAGTAGGTCTTTGTTGGAATGTGCTAGTTTTCGTAAGAATCGACGTATTCATATTCTACAAACTTTGCAGCACAATCTCATTAAATCACCGAAAATTCTAATTTTATATTATACCACGACATTTCAACCCACTCTATCTCTCTTGCATTATCCCAAATCGCTTCAAGCTAAGAAATATGAACCTTCCTGTTCTCTCTCTCTCTCTCTTTCTCTCTCTCTACCTCTTGCTCTTGCTCTTTCTGCGACAACAAGTACCATGTTACATGTGCTATAACCACAACGAAACTGCCGTCGTCGCGCAGTAGACTGAGCACCTGCAGCGTCGGCGCAAATAATGGCCAAACATCACGTTCGCACCTCCGGATTCCGGAAGCGTCGCGCGGTGCAATATCTTGTCGCTGCGGCATGGGTAGGTAGTGTATATATATAGATGTGTATACGTGTATAGTACTGCGAGTCGTCAATGGCAATTTCCGCGGCGTGTGTGCCGGGTATGGTATACGCGGAGGATATTGACGAAGTTCGTGTCGCAGCTTTCGTTCCACTAAGATGCGTGTGAACAGGAGGATGATCTTTTTCAAGGATATTGGTGGCGTTACATATTGTACGTACAATAATGAGCACATTATAAACTGCTATTTTTTTTAGTTTTTCAAATTTTTCAATTTTAAAAATTTTAAGATGTGCAAGCTATTTTACGATTTTTATCATTAAATGTGCCTTTTTAACAATGTAATCGAATACATTATTTTTCTAACTAAAAAAAAAACAAAAAAATAGTTTGTACATACTGCACGTCAAATATATAAAAATAATGAATCTGTAAAAACGCTTGGTTTGCAAACATTTTATTTTTTTAAATATTCGTGTAAAAAGATTTAAAAAAAAAGTCTAACCAACCATAATTCGCCAAACCTTGATTCGAACAATCAAAACTGCCGCACCTCCACCAAAGCAAAAATCTCTTCCTCTCTCTTTGTACACACCATTACGCTCGTGCTCAGCGAACGCGATGTACCGCGTAATCTCACTGCAAGCGAACATCGCGCGGCCGGAGTTCACCGGCGGCGTTAACTCAATTAACGGCCGTATACGCGCGTTCGCGCGCGCGTGTGTGTATATATATATATATATAAACACACACGTACACACACAACTCTTGCGTTCGGGCTCCCATGTGTACATAGAGGTATATGTCCGAACGCTTAATGGATCGGTCGCACGCGACTCCGATAATCACGATAATGGCGCGCTGCCGGAAATTAAATGGCTCATAACGACCGGCGCCGGATACTCCACCTGTACGAATACGCACACACGCACACATATATATACAATGTGTTTATGTATATGTATGTGTGTAATTCGAGGGAGAAGAGAAAAAGGGATGCGCTTACAGCATCTCGTATTTTCTTCTGGCTGGGCGAAGGGTCGATTCTATCTTTCTGTTTTTGAAGAGGGGCGAAAGCTAAGGTTTCTCTTCGAAACGTGTATATGGTCTCTCGTGGCTTTTGCACTTTTGGATGCTGGCTCCGTTAAGTGCGTCAGTGCGCGGGCGAGGTGGTTGGTTTATTTATTTAATTGGGGCGATGTAATTTTGTAGACGCGGAAGTATAATGATGGTAATGTGAGATTGAATTATTGGGAGATGAGATGGATAGAAAAACGTAACAGTATACGCAATTATTAGGCACCACCGCTACACGGGTGAGCCTTATTTAATATTGCATTGAGATAATATTAATTGACGTGAATCACGTGGTCATAAGCGAGCCTGGAGAAGGAGAGGATAGAGTTATTATCAGATCGCGGAGCGTTGTTAATATTTAATTGTGCTAACAATAGCTGAGTGGGATAAATACTTGACGATAAAATATAGCACAATATATTTAAATATTACCTCCGATATAAATTTAAATTTATATCGGAGGTAATATTTTATTCTTACAAAATTAAACACTGTAAAGTTAATAAAAATGTGCTACAAGTGTTACATTAATTATTCAGACATCTAGAAACAATCTTAAACCGAAATTTACCATTGTCAATGTCACTATCACAAGACGAGACGTCTTTTCAAATCTTTTAGTAATTTCTCATAGCACTCGCCTCATTCTACATTTATTTCTATATGAACTTCACATCAAAAATAACAAACAAAAAGCATTTTTATAACAGAAAAAGTAAGACAATGAAACGATTCTAAATTCAGCGTTCTCATAACCGTCTCTTAAAATTCAAAACAGCTTAACAGCAGGCAATTAACGCCACGATCGCCATTGCTATAATGCTTGACCTCACCAAGAATAGAGAATTTATTTCCCGCAACGACCCATCTCTACCTTTTATTCCCCCGTTCTCCTCTCGTTCCTTCCTACTATTAGCACTGGCACTCTAACCGCTTTGTTTCCTATATTTCTGCAACTGTGGGGCGTCTTTTCACACCATCGAGACAACGACACTACGTTGCTCTAATTCTCAGACGAGACAACGACAACGACGGGAAAAATTCGCGCGTCCGCGTTTTCGCTGTGCTGTATTATCGAACACTGTTCTGGCAAGAGAGAGAGAGAGAGAAAACGAAAGAGAGAGAGAGTGAGAGAGAAAGTAAGAATGGCCTCGAAAACGCGGAAAGGCGCCATTGTTGCTCGTTTCTCGATCGCAATTTTCGAGAATGGCGAGTGGGTACAGAGGCAGGACGATGCTGGGTAAAAATTAGATTGGACAACGGGGACTGAATAAGGGAAGAAGTGGACTGAAAAATTTATACAAACATGTTTTGAAATTTGCCTGAGAATATATATATGTAGTAAAGATAGTAAAGAGCATAGAGTTGGAAAATCGAGGTTTGAACTATTTTCAAGGGCCAAATTTTTTAAAAGATACAAGTTATTCTGACTTTTAAATAAGTATGCACCTCAAATACTTTTATTTTAAATTTTGTAAATAAATCTGTAATACTAAATATAGATTTGAATCATCTATACGCATTAGACTTTTTGCTGCTTTTATTACTAAATATTCGCGATTTTTTATCTGAAAATACATATATTTATGTGAATCTCAATTCAAGTTCTACCTTAAACCAAGTTAACGCTCACATCTATCTTCATTCTAGTTCTTTACGAAAACAAATTTAGTACTATGATCTGAACGATCCATGATTTGCCACTATCCATCCACAAAAATTCATAAATATATATGTATGGAATATACGTGATCGCATCATAATAAACGCGCGATAAACAACGTCAACGTCTACACTTACCCGTATATATATATGTTTTATTTTTTTATCCACACTGAATTCTTCATAACCCGGAACCCCTAACTTTCCTAATAACAAACCCCCTTACCTAAATCATCTCGCCAAAATCGTATACAGAACGAATAATTGTTTTAATAACCAACTACGAGTTTCCGGCATCCGCATCTATTATACACATATATCTCTCACGTACTATACATATACACGGTAGCTGAATACAATATCGTACAGCACCGGACGACGGATGGACAATTTGCCCCCAGTGTGTTTGTATATATAACACAGAAACGCCGATGGGATCTCCCAGCAAGACTGTATATGCGGAAATTACCAGTGCGGAAAGTACGCGTACACATAGAAGCTTGCACTACCTACCTCTGTGCTTGCATCTTGTAATAATCATGATATGCTGAAAGGCTGAGTATAACCTTCGTCGAGATCGATATATACGCGTGGCTGGTTGGCTTCGATAATAACGTGTAACACACGGTATACCACAACGTGTATATATATATATATATATCAGCGTGCGACTTGTACACTTTGTCGTGAATAAATGTTACGCCGTGTGGGCGTGCGTATAGTTTATCGGTTCCACGAACGGAACGAAGCAAAATCTCGTATAATATGTACGCGCTAGAAATTACAGTGATTCGCTACGTATTAATCGAATGCGAAAATACTTGAGATATTTCATAACACAGTGCATTGTGTACGCGCATGTTTATTTGTAGGACCAGTCGTTGAATAATTCACCGAAGCGTCCCGTGAAAATTCTTCTCGACGTGTTTTAAAATCCTTCGTCCCTCTCGTAAATAAAATGATACACGTGTGTGTGTGTGTATTGTTCTTTATCTTTTTTTTTCTAAAACAGAATACCGAACCAAAAAGCAGCGAGAGCGAAAATAAAAACTTTTATTTTTCCGTGGTCTCAGTTTTTAGTTCGACGCGCGTGCGCGTACGCGAAAAATTCCCTGGGGTGACACGGCTTCGCTCTCAAATCCGCACTGTTGCAGCTGCTCTGGTAAATAATTCATGCTTGCACACCCTTCTCCATTTTACCTCGCCGAATGTGCGCATATATATATATATATATGTGTGTGTGTATGTGTGTGTGTGTGTGTTGCGATACCGTTCGATAACAGTATATATGCGAGACTTGGGTTATATAGTTTGGATGTGTAGTTGTGCACGATGAATGGCTTGTTTCATTTGCGCTTTTGCGATCCAAATGATTGGTGATGCTGAGAATTGACGATGTATAAGTAAATTGCGAGATTTCGATGTAGGTGCAATGATATTTTAAATAATATTATGAAATTTTATTGGATTTTATTAATTTATTTCAGAGTATTTTTCTGAGATTTTATGAATTTAATTTAACGAAAGATATATTATTCTTATGCATATAAACTATTCCACTATTTATTTTGCTTTAACGTTGACGAAAAAATTAAAATTTTCTTTGAGGGCACACTTATCAAACAAACTTTTTCTTGTTCTTTGAACTATTCCCAATGTGAAAAATGATAAGAACTAGCTCGATTCAAGGGATTATTTTTTTGATGACAGTTTTAAATCAACTTAAAATTGAAAAAAATGATAGAAATTTGAACGATAAAAAAAATAATCCCTTGAATCGAGCTTGTTTTTATCATTTTTCACATTCGGAATATATCAAAGAACAAGAAAAAGTTCGTCTGATAAGTGTGCCCTCAAAAAAAATTTCCTCAACGTAAAAGGGAAATAAATAGTGGAATAGCTCACACATAATCAAGTTTGCAATTTACGACGCAGTTAATTACGTTTTAACATATAAAATTATATGATTTTTAAAAACAAAAAGTCAAATAAAATTTAAACCTCTTTTATGTTATTTTGAATTTAAATTTTAATGCTACCTTATTTTCATTTGATATTGATATTAGTTTAAATCTTTCATCCAGCTTCTAGAACTTAACTAATTACTATGAAATTCACATTAATTAACTCATATCTCTGAAAATTATTACACGAATTCTCGGTATACATTTACCTATAATAAGAGTTTTAGTAAAAATATCATAAAAATTCTAGTTTAATTTATCGAAATTCTCATTGTTTTTTCTATGAAAACTTTATCCGGACATGAAGAGAATATCGGCACGCATACGTGGTTGGTGCTGTTCGACATATGTTTTTTGGCCAAATAAAGAGAAAACTTCAGTATAAAAAAAATAAAATTTCTGTAATTTGTTATGATTCTAATGGCAGGTTTACATATATTGTATTATTCGTATGATCGAATGGCCCAACTGCTTATATTCTATTCACTTTCCAATACTTACGAATGTTTCATTCTCAGTCCCGGATATTTTTAGTACATTCTTGGAGAATTCGAAAAGCAATTCAGAAAAACAATTTTTAAAATAAAAAATGTTATGTTTTGACCTGTAAAATTTTAAATAATATTCAAAGACAATCAGCTATATCATGAACAAATATATCTTAAATAGTTTAGTACTAACTTTTTGAAACCTGAAATTTTCATCTCACATCATGGACATTTTATTTATGAAGTTTCAATGTAGTTTTTCTATAATTAATTCCCAACGAAGTTTACTCTCAAAATGCAAACACTTTCTCAAACCATCCACTGGACTTTTAAAAACTTCTCTCAAAGCTACAAATTAACGCGTCAACGTTACAACCAACTCTACGCCAGTGCATCCTCCTTCCACTATTTACAACGTTACTTCTGATCAACTGCCCCGTATACGCTACAGAACTTAGTCCTTTACCGGTATATATATATATATATATATATATACACTCTCTGGCATGCGACGCTTCTCAGATTCCCGCTCTGGAATTCCCGCGTACATATACATCGGACTCTCTTGCTCTCACACTCTATGCGAAGACGCAAAGTTTCGCGCAACTTCTCTTCCTCTCTAGGTCTGCCGTATATATAAGGGAGAAGTAACCGCTGCCGATGGTCGCTCGTGTATCAAAGATACGAAGAGTGAGAGAGAGAGAGAGAGAGAGAGAGAGAGAGACGGATGTCGACAGAGTCGCACACGTAAACTATATACAACCTCAGTGAAAATGAGCGTTACCAAGGATACTCCGGTGGTGTAAAGGTAGCGCGGCAAGTTGCTGCAGAGTGTGTGTGTGTGTGTGTATAAGGTTGGTGGATAAATGTAAGATTGGAGTGGATGAATTTCTAGAGGAGTTTTGAGAAACGGTTCGTGTTATATTTTTAATTTTTTATCTAACAAAACAAAAATAGAAGACAATGGATAAAATGAAACTTTAATGAAAAATAATAATTATCGAGATCAATTATAAAATGGATGTATCTATGAAAGAAGCACAAGTCGAAAGGAGAATTATATATATTATACAGAATTGATTCCGGATGAACAGTAACATGCGGTGTTTTATTACCTTTCGACTCTCCAGATGGACGGTCACGAAAAAAATACATGTACGCATGAAAAAGAACCTTAAAGTACAGAAACGCAATTGGCTAGAGTTTGCGAACAACTGGCTAGAGTTTGCGATTGAAAAGGTGATTCGAATAAGAAAACTTGTATATGAATATCGAACGATTTTGGATGTTTACTAATAACACTATTCCCTCACAAATCTTCAAAATTCACGGAGAGACAGTATCGTCTTAAATTCACAATGAAAGTAATTATAATGCAATCTTAAATAATAATAAACCTGCTAAACTCTTTTTTTATGAAAAACAACATATTTCAGATTCAATAAACCGTTTGCATTCTCTTCGAAAATGCAACAAAGTAAAAAAAAAAAATAAAAATTTCACATTCCGTTACATTCCAGTCAATTACTCTATCCAATCAACATCAATCCGTTTCTATTTTCTTGAAGCAAAATTAAAACTGACAGATCACGAACAAATCTGCATGAAAAAATATAGTTCTCCTGAAACGTAAACTTTCAAAGTTCAAACATTGCATCCGCAAACTTCTCACTCCTTATATATCCGTGTACATAGAAAGTATTAGCACTCGACTACGTTCTCAACGCTTCTTCCAACTATTCGCAGCTTATTTTGCCAGCTCGACTACGCTCAGGATTGCCAGCTGGGCTTTGCCCATCCGAGCGAATTCCTGTACTCACTTGTGCAATCCTATACGCTGTGAGGACGAGATTCAAGAGAAGTAACTAACGAACAAGAAGCTGGAATTCGAAATGACTTTTGACTGTTGCTTTTAGTTTCTGCTCCTCTAACGTATGTGACGATCGCCGACTTATTGCAGTAGCACGGTTACGCATAAATTGGAATAATGATTTATTACTAAACGAAAAAAGAAAAGTACATAGTTATTATTTCAGTTGTAAATGTAAACATCTGCTTGTGATTTAGGGTTTTCGACTGTTTTAGTGTAATATGAAAAAAAAGATTTAAGCTTTAGCCGACTGTGTACAAATTATTTTGAGTCTTTTGTACCTTTGCTGAAACTTTATCTACCCTTTTTGTCTAGAACATTCAAGACACTCGTATACGAATTCTCCAGCAGAACTATGTGATAACTGTACAACAAGATTAGAGACTTTTCACCTCAGTCGCATGATGATTCCAGAATGTCGTCTGGATTACGATCGAAATTGCACACTTATTGTCCATATGTATTTCGACCCGAAGGTTTGAAGCTGAACACGAAGTTCAAAAATTACGCGAGTTGGTAAACACGGTCACGTAACATCTGTTCGTCGCCCTAATTGTTTTCATAAGTTTCTAATAATAATATAACATTGAGAATTAGAATGTTTAATATAGCATTTTCTTTTAGGAAATTCATGTGTGAACTTAAATTCTACACTTTAATAAAATTATGCACGTACTACCACGTAATCTCTAAAACTTATCTAATAGTCCTGTTCTCGTTTATTTATCGATCATTTTTGTTAATTTAATTATGAATTCCGATCAAAATTAACAATTAATCAACACAACTTGAATACAACTTGAATCCGCGATAAATTAAAAAGCATTTCTATTATTTCGTAAAAGAACAGGTATTATGAACTATAACTTTCAAAATTCTCACGTTTATGCAGTTAACGTTTGTAAAATTATAAATGTTATCTAGTTATTGTATATATTTTATATAAAATAATTTTTATATTTAACTTGGTTGGATAAAATAAATCAGTGCTGGACTTATGTTGTTACGTTTTCCGTATATCGTAGCTTTAGGGCAATCTTTTAGCTACTACTGACAGTTTTAAATGAAAAAGACCTATTTAAATATACAAAATCCAAGGTTTTCCTGATTTTCAAAAAAATGGACTTATGTCGTTGCGCCTCAGATCTCAAAGAAAATTAAATAACTCTTAGACATATATATATATATATATATATGTATGTATGTACAGTTCTCACTAAATCTACGGCGGAACGCGAAAAATAGATTTCAAATTTTTTTTCGAGCACACAACTTTTAAAGGGGTCAACATTTTCTAATTCTGTAAAAAAATTTAGAAAACTCACACTCTCTAGTTTCGTTTTCTTTTTTCCGAATTTTATATCAAGTTCATTTTTGCGAATTAACACAGACTCTGTTACGCGTATTTTTCTTTTAGATACTATATAGTATATAAGTAACCAAAAAAATCAGGTTCGATAGGTATGTTCGAAAAAAAATTTGAATCAATTTTTTGGAGTTCCTTTCATTTTAAACCCTATCAATTGTAAAACCAGTAACTCACAATTCTTCTCGCAAAAATATTCCCAACACTATATAAAATAACTACAAATTCATTCACAAATTATACGACTCTCGATTACAACACCACACCAGCACTTCGACGCTATATACTACACCATCGCAAAAACAGATCTGCGAGCTTTCACCAGAAAAAAACGTTACCGCAGCGCCGCGAAATTAATCAGCTTTGATTAATCGCCCAACGATTCGCGAACGATCAATCTCCTCACCCTCTCCTTCTCACTTGTGGTCCTGGTTCGCTTTCGGGTAAAAATCAGCGCGTCGCCCCGATATAGACGCGGCGCGGGTGCCGTGACCACCAGGCATCCATCATCGTGGCGATACGGCGACAAGTTGCACGCCCGCGCGAAATTATTCATTCACAAGAAGCAACATGATGGTGTGCGGTTATGGTGGTGGTGAGGTGCTGGAAGGCGGCGTTCGTTGACTTCAGCTACTTTAATTTCGCGCAAGGGAGTAGATGGTGGTCTTTTTATGCGGAAGACGGGGATGGTGGTGTTATACTTAAAATATTATTTGGTTCGACGATATGATGATATCCATAGTAATTTTGGGCATATAGCGCATATTTCAACACAGAATATGCAAAGAATATTTTGAATTCTGCTAAAGCTAGTTGACCTATATTGTCTACTTGTGTTTGATTATATTAGCAGCCATCATATTTTATTATAATCAAAATGTAACATATTCTAATGAGATTTTTTATCTTATCATAAACATTTAGAATCAAATTCTACTAATTAACATTTAGAATTTCATGATAGCAATTTTATATTTATGATATAACAATGTAAAATTTAGTGCAAATACTAAATAAAACATGATCTAAAAAATATCTTCTCATAGATACAACTTTATCACTATAGTTTTATTCTTACTATACGAAATAAAGTAGCTACTTTCTAAAAAAATATTTAATTATAATGATGAACTGAGTTTCTTCAACTAAAATTTGTAATCATCGAAGGATAGACTAATTTATGATTTTACACTCCTTATCTAGTATATCCTTCAATGCGTGAATGTATAAAGTGTTGAATTCTTTAGGCCCATACTGCACGAGTTACACTGAGAAAAAAGTTAGGAAAAATTACCATAATTTATTCGAAAATTTACCCGAATTATAGTAATTTTTCCTATAATTATGGTAAAATTTCCTATTTTATTTCCGGTTTTTATATACAATATTTATCTGTCGGAGAATGACATACATAACAATATACGAATATTAAATTTACAATCAGTTAAGAACATATAATCAAAATCAATAAAAACATCAATAGGAATTTATGAAATTGATAAGAGCATAAAAAATTTACCCAATTCTAAACATGTTGTTTAGAATTTACACTTGTGTAAAGAAAAAATATATTATTTGTTAATGTGAAAAAAATATGGACTTATTTCCTTATTCTAGCAAACATCACCTTTGTTTTTCCAAGTTTCACTTTTCTGCCACAATTTATTTCTTAATCTGATGTTGCAAATTACGATTTAATAATTATAGATTATTAATTGGTAAATCAAAAATAAATTCGTTATAATGTTTTCATTAATAATGTATTTTTTAAATTAGAAGGTTACTATTTTCTGCTTTCACAAATCATCACGTGTAAGTTGGGCTGATTTTTAAATAAAGTAGATTGTACGTGTTGAGTATGAATAAGTTAAGAAATTGCTGATATGTCGAGTTTCGAATTTTAAAATGGTGCGCCATATAATATGTTTACTTATACACATTATTATCATCCTTCTCAATAAATCAAATTCGTTCCGATAATTAGGAAGAATGTAAACTTTGTATCTAATATTGGTAGTAAGTGCTCTAGATATATATATTCTAATTAATTAATATATAATATTATTGAGCCACATAAGGATAATTTAAAAACAAATACATTTCGGAATTTGCTTTAACGTAAAATATAATCTATTATATAATTATCAGTTTAATCATGTCTATTGTACATTTAATAATATATTATTAAAAAGTATTAAGTATTTATGCTAGATGAAGGGCAGCAAACACCTTTTTCACCTTCGCCATAATCGCACAATAATTTGGCAAGCCTAATTTCAAACGCAGTATGGTTTCCTCTAGGGAATAACGATTCGACTAAAAGATTTTGAAGTTCTTGTCGAACGGCTGCATCTGTACAATCCTTAGAATGTATACACTGTTTGTCACTTTCACAAGATTGAACTAGAATATAAAACCATTAAAATGTTTTTAGAGGCATAGTAAGTAATATTTATAAGCAATAATAAAATCAGTAATTACCAGTACTACTTATAATGAAGATAATCAAAGCAGTAATAATAACTATTATTTTGCGATACATCGTGATTTTTAGTACGGCGGACTATTCTACACTGTTTCAAGAGACTCAACCACATTAAGTTTACATTGGAAACTTATCAATATTCGTCTGTCTCTTATCGCAAGAAAACTCACATTAGTTTTGACAGCTTTGAATGTAATTAATTGCATTGATTATTGTTTAATCATGTTTTCATGGTTTCGAAATGATAAGCACTTTTATCCAACTATCTTATAATATATTTGAATTAATACGTGTGTGAAGAAACATATTCCTTAAGTTATAAATTACTATTAACGGTTTAATGACCTATTTTGTTATAAAAAATTTGGGTTCCATAAATAACTAATTTTTACCAGCTTTATTAGAATATCAAAACTTTGTACATAACACTAACTCTGATAAGACTATTTAATATTTCAAATTATGCGAGCACTAATTTTGAGAGCAGTAAAAACTAAAAATTTCAGTTTTCAATTAATCTATTATGATTGCATACAAGAACTAAATTGTTGTATTTATTTTTATTTATTATTTTCTAAATTATAAAATTAGTTTCCTATTGAATTACATAAAAAATGTCAAAAATGAAAAAATAGTGATATAATAAAACAAATGGTTTCTTGGGTTCCTTAAATTAATGTATTTTCTATGGATTAATCTTTAATATCAATATAAATTATTGTAAAGAGGAGCAAAGTGAGCAGTAAGAAGAAAAGCAAACATTACTTAATACATATATTATTATATAATATTTTATAAATTAATTTATAAGTAATTTTAAAAATAAAAAACCCCTATAAACCAAGTAAACATCAAAATCATACATTATTAGTCCAAATCAACATAAAAAAAAATTACCATACAAAACACATCATGACCAAAGCAAACTATCCTAAGAAGACTGCCATTTGAGAATATATTAAGAGATATTGACTTCATTGTTCAATTTAAATTTTTCATATCTTTGAAACGGTAAATACTTATGACGATTCATTGGGAGATTGATTGATTCATTCATCAAGCACGCAGAAATAAATTAGAAATTTTTGTATTGACTAAAGTAAAAATATCAAATTGTTTAATTTCAAATCTTTCTAAAAGTAACTATCAAATTTTAATCAAAATATAGGATCAATTGGGATAAAAATATAATAAAGTCTACCGCATCCATCTGATATATAAAAATTTAACCACCATACAAAATTTTAAAGCTATTATTATACATTTCTTCTTCATTCACAAAAAATTTCAAAATTTCTTCTAAAAATTTGCAGTAATTTTTTTTCTCGCGTGGGTTCATGTACAATTATAGTCAATTCCAATCACTAGCGCCATCTCGTACAGTTTTGTGGTACGATCTAGTATGGTCGTCAGAAATTTTTTTACAGTAATTGATGATCTTAGGTATATAGTAGCTTATCGATGTCTTAGGACATCTGCTTACATCGCAAAATGAGTCGAAGGCCTCCGTGGCGCAATGGCTAGCGCGTTCGGCTGTTAACCGAAAGGTTGGTGGTTCGAGCCCACCCGGGGGCGTTTATTTTTGTCCCGATTCATAAATATTCATAAAGTACGAAAATTATTTTAATTTTGTAATAATCCATTTTCTCCTCGTATACTATTAAGTATAAAATACTGTTATTTGCATGTAGATCGTTTGTGCAAATATTATAATGACCCGTAAGAAGTTACGTACTTATACCGACATATCATATTTGCTGTTACTAATAATTTATTACATAAGAACTGTTTTCCAACAGAAATAAGTATACTTTCAGTATTTTCTGAATGTATACTCGTTTAATTCTACTAACCTGATTATAAAGATAAATAAATACAAAAACGCCAGAGCGAATTAAAATTTAAAAAATCATTTTTCGAGCATAATGAAAAACCAAATTAACTTTTTAATCTTAAAACGAATTCTTAGTTAGCGTTGTGTTACGGAACGAAATAGTAACATTTATTTGTACATAAATTCGATAAATGATTTGAAATAGAAATTAAATAAAATTACGTAATTTCTGAATTTTATAGGAAGAAATTGATATATATTACGAAAGATTCTATAATATATTGATTTCTGCACCGAAAAACAATTGATGCGCGTAGCTTAGTTAGATAGTTGTTTATGTTTAACTGAAGAAAGCAGTTCTCGTTCAGATTTCACTACAAACACACGTCACAGGAGATAACCCGATTTGTGACTTTTTAAAATAAAATTCATATGTATATTAAAGTTTGTATTGTGATTTTTCTCTCCGTCCGTAATTCCGATTAGTTCGGGAACACGTTGTTTTCTTTAAAATCAATTAATTTTCAAGAAACATTGTCCAAACAGTTATTTCTATCTTTTTTGACATAGTATGTTCAAAGTATATACATTGAAAATTGTTTTTGATATCTAATGTGATACTTTTACACATATCATACGTTAAACCGTATATTAACTCTTTTATTAAAAAAATCGCGTATGAGTAAAAATTTGATAAAATTTCAGTAAAAAATGTCTATTATTTTATTCTACAAGTAAAACTACCAATAACCTGGAATGAATTTTTATTTTCACAGCTTCGTAACTCCAATACAAATAGCATGCAAAGACGATAAAGCAACAAAATTCTCAAATAAACCAAAATCATGAAAAATTCCATATAAAAATCCATAACCCTGAATATTTCAACAACAATCGTTCAAAGCGAGAAAGCCCCATCCAACTTCCACTACACGAAACTCAACAAACAATCATACATAAATCATCCGTTCTAACATTGAAACCTTTCTCAATTTCAGTGGCAGAAGCAGCTGAACTATCTCTACGAGACCGGCTATTCGATATCACTGGTGGCGCTGCTCATATCCCTGGGAATCCTCACGTATTTCCGGTAAGCTCACCGCGCCGCTGCGCTAAAATATTCATAATACTTTTCTCTTATGCAGGCTCGCGCGCTATTGCGACCGCAACCGCGGAATATCAACTCGTCCCGTATCATCCGCTGAATAGACTACCTAACTAATTGAGTTTTCACTGTACAGTTTGACTTTTCAATGTTTATCTTTAGTTTTAAAAGATTCAAATTTTTCTCTATCATTATTATGATAATTTCTTAGTTATAGACATCTTTACAGTTTTTCAATGTTTTAAAATGAAATGATATAATGTATTCAATAAATAATGCAAAGCGAAGACTGAATAATAGAATATAAAAAAAAGAACAGAAATTGAAAATTCTTCGACGAAATATTAAATTCTCAGGGTACAGCATCTCGTCATTCGTGTCCTTGCATTCTTATACTTATGACTTGCATTTATATGAGACTCACTTCTCTCCTTTTTCTAATACTCTGCACAGATCGCTAAGATGCGCGCGAATTACGCTGCATATGAACCTATTCGCCTCGTTTGCCGTTAACAACGCTTTGTGGCTCATCTGGTATGGCTGCATCGTATCGAATGCCACACTTATCTTAAATAACGGCGTAAGTATACATACATCGTAAAAATATCCATATATTATATACTCGCAAGATTTAATTCGTGTGTAACGGACAAGTGACTGGAAGTTTGAAGTCTTCCGCAAAGAATTCGCAGCATGGAAATATTTTTTGTCTATGAGAAATGTATGGATTAATTATTTGATAAACGACGTCTACATTTAAAATTGTATAATTTTGGATTTAAGAAAATTACAAGGTCTGTATCCTAATGTACAATTTTAAGTACGAATGAATTGCAAAAGAATTTGAAAAGCTTTATGTATATAAGGGATGTTCGCAGGCATGTGTGGTTATATAATTCATGCATTGGCAATATATTTTAGCCTTATTAATAATAATCATTGATTGCTTTATATTTTAATCACAGAGCTTATAGAATAAAACTTCTTGTGAAGTGCAAATAGTTGGAAATTACGTTAAATAAGTGGATTGTAAAAGTATAATCAGTTATAGCATGAGCAGGTGAAAAGGAAATTGAAAATTTAATATGAATCTCGGACATATATTCGTTTGAATTTATTGTAACTTTTACTCTATAACATCCTATTTCAGTATAAATTCATTCAGCTTCCTGTCTACAATGTATATTATCTTTTTAACATTAATTATTTTTCATAATTTAAACATTATTTGAAATTTTCAAATAGCCTGGTTTTCAATAAAGAGCATGAAATAATTCCATATTTTAAAACAAATACTTTTTTTTTATAAAAAAATTTTAAATTTCCATACAATTTACCATTTTAAAGAAATCTTGAAATAAAATCTCATTATAATCTACGAATCTCTTTCAAGAATATCGACGTCATTTAACATTAATTTCAATTCCCTAATCTCTTCCCTTTTTATCAATAAAACTGCCTGCGCCCCCTCTAAAATTAATTAACCAATCAAATCTCCACTTCGAAATCAATAACCCCATCCTCTCGTAAAACTTCAAAACTACCTCCATTAAAAAGAAAAAAAAAGCAAAGAATAAATTCGCTGACTCGCACCATTTCTTTCTTCTTTCCACAGATTATGTGCCGAGTACTGCACGTGATCCTCCACTACTTCCTATTGACGAACTACGCGTGGATGCTGTGCGAGGGTTTCTATCTGCACACGCTCCTAGTCAGCGCGTTCACGAGCGAGCACAAGCTGGTCAAGTGGCTGATGGGACTTGGCTGGCCCGTCCCAGCCGTCATCGTTACTTTATACGCTACTTTGCGAGCTGCCAGCAACGATCCCAATGACACGAGCCAGTAAGTGCTGCGTAAAATCGTCCTTCAACTTTTTTTTCCTAGTGTATATGGGGGATTGCTATTGTACGTATAGGCGTTTTTTTTTCGTTTTAATGGAGAATGATTTTTATGAGTAACTGGGTGGAGTCTTTAAAGTCTTTGATGGGGTTGCAAAAGGGTGAAGTTAAGATGGTAGTGGCAGTTTAAATTGATATGGCAAAGGTGAGTTGTAAAATAATAATGGGACAAAATTAAAGTCAATTATTTAGGGATTATATATAATTCTATAGAATTAAATTGGTTAAAGATAAAATATGGGAGATTAGTGTTGACGTAATAAAAGATAATTCGAGTTTGTGAACGGTATTAAAATAATAATGAATAATATGGGAAAATATTGAATCATTTGCGAAATTTCATTTAAGTAATGTTATGATTCTGTCGTATAGTAATATACCGTTTATTGAAGCCTCAAAAAACACGGTATGCAATTTAATAATTAGGAGTTTACTGCATGAGTGCACTTAAAGTGACACATATATTTGTTTAAAAACTTTATTCTAAAAGCTACCCTGCGCATATTATGTTTGAACCAAAATTTAAATAACAATAAATAATCATGAACACCTTAATATCCCAGAACACGCTATATATCTAAACGTTTAATCGCGCATACCTTTAACATTCTTTCGCAAAATCGTGTAATCAATCTAAATTCTTCGCATACACCGCTTGCAAGTACCACGCCATAGAGCGGATGCAAAAACCATAGGCGCCTCAAGCGCGACATTGCAGCGTAAACACCCCGAAATTCCCCATCATCCTTGCATATATAGCGCCAAAGACGCATCTTCTCTCCCTCTTTGCCTCCGTAAATCCTTTCGCTCCTTTGCTACTTCACAAAGGTGTATACCTTCCTTACAAGAACCATGAGAAGCCACGCACGCGGAAATTCGATTGATTAAACGTCTCTTTATTCACAAAACACAAGATGCAGCTAGTTTCTCAAAGACAAAAGGAAGAAAAAAAAGAGGTTGCGCACTCTCGGTGAAAATTCGATTGACCGCAGCGCGCACCGAAAACAGAACAAACCCCTGGAAGAGAGCAAAAATCTATTACACACGTATATACGGAAGCCGTAAAGGTTCTCTCTATGTGTGTGTGCGTATATATATATATCTATCAAAGCTGGATACCGGCAAATTGAGTTACACATGCGTCCTGTACGGGGGTCCTGCGTTATGGCCTAATGTATGCGTACGGGCGTCCAGAGAGAGAGAGAGAGAGAGAGAGAGCATAAAGTCGGGCTTTAATGAAGCCGGTGGTCCTGTCTGCACATACCCACCGATAGGAAAATCGAATCTATATAGTATAGCACACATGCTAGCAACGGGCGCGCAGTGATGCTCGCACGCCTCTGGCTCGGCATTTTCTCGCAGTTGGGTTGGGTGCTGGTGTTTTTAGAGAATACACGTAGAACTGCGGCCGTTCGTTTTCTTACGGGCTATTGTGCGATGCGGGAATGTTTGGTGGGTGATGCAGACGGGATTTCTTCTTATTCTTCGCTCTGTTTTTGTTTGGTATCCAAATGTATTTATTAATTGAATTTGTTAGGTACGATTGTTTAATAGTTTTATTGTTAATCGTTGATGATAGTTTTTCATTGAGTTTGTGACGTGCGACAATGTTGGAGAAATATAATATAGAGCTTTAATTCCAATATTCTATTAAATTCTATCCATTTTGTACAAATATATAGAGACAACTTCAACATTTAAGAGGATGTTTTTTTTTTATTAACTTTTTATCTACATTAATAGTAATAAATTTAAATTATTCAATTTAGAAACATGTAATTGGCTTCGAAATCGAATTAAAGTTTATAGTATATTGTAGCAATTAGTTATTAGGTGAAAAATAATATGATATATAATGCAATGAGGATGGTATCTGATGTTTGAACAAAATCACTCTTCGTTCTAAAGCCGCGTAAAAAGTAATAACTGTCTTATTTTGTTGTAATATTTTACATCATTTTATTTTATTTTAATAGGTCAAAATTATCACTGAATCAACACAAAAAATTATAAAGAATAAAATTATGCTAATAACTGAATTTCAATATAAATGTCCTCATATTGGGTTTACGTAAAGGTCATTAATTTATTAAAATTTAATAAGTCTATATTTAATGAATTCCAGGGTTGTCGCAGTTTAAATACAGAACAATGAGAAGTGAAATCCAGCTTACACTTGAGATATCCTGCATTTTTATTCCACAATACTTCTGTCGATATTTACTTTTTTTCTCGAATCATCAAATGAAAATTTTTTTTTAATCAGTTTGACTAATGAATTATTTATCACATTAAAAAAATATATTTAATACTCTTGGAAATGCTATGAGAAATCGTGTAGGCATTCAAACGTT
>JAWWEQ010030990.1:0-22610 GCA_035583055.1 Torymus tubicola
AAGTTTCCAAGTAGATATGTCTTTTTTCCTCGTCAAGCACGATTTTTTTCCATTTTCATCGATTTCGGACCACTGTGTGACGCCTGTAAGGAGTTATGTGTTCATCTCTTCGAGTACCAGAAATGTAGCGGATTCCCGTATTCAATACTACTTGAAGCCTTTTGTCCTGATCGGCCGAGATGTTGCAAAAAGCTAAGGAGCAGTAGTCAACTAGAGACCAAAGAAGCGCTTGAACTAAGTGTTTCCGCAGTTCTAGGATGGTGCTATCTCTCGGACGGTACAGTCGATACATTAGTGTATTGCCCGCTTGCATACCTCATTTACATGTTCCTTCCAACAAAGTCTATCGTCAAGCACCAAGCCCAGATTGCGGATAAATCACCTACCGGTTGCTACAGAGTAGCAACCGGTAGGTGATTTATGTATAGTAGGGATTCCCGCACACCATGACTTTTGTTTTGTCGACATTAAGTTTCAGCTGATTAGCTGTGGCCCAAGTAGCTATGCGACTGGCATTGTCGCTCATCTTTTCAATTACTGATGCATGGTACTGCGCAAATATCTGGAGGTCGTCAGCATAAAGTATGCGGGAAATTCCAGAATCGAGGTAGAAGCTGATGTCATTGATGTACAGAGAGTAAATTAATGGCCCCAAGACAGAGCCTTGAGGAACTCCCGTATTGAGTAGCCTGAAAGATGAGGTGGACCCGTTCTTTCCTTTAACAGTCTACTGGCGGCCTGACAAATAAGATGCCAGCCATTGCAGCGCAGGCTAAGAGAAGCCATACTTCTCCAGCTTGTGAAGAAGAGAAACATGGCATACCGAATAGAAGTCCTTGCCGAAATCGAAAAGGAGGAGGAGAGTGACATGCTTCCGGTTGATCCCTACGTGGATATCATCAGTTAGTTTAATGGGGGCTGTTTGTATGTAGTAGGTCATATGGCTGTCTTGTACGCCGGTAATGTCTGTAGAGTCTGTCCATTTCAATAATAAGATTTTTGTGGAGAGAGGTGAATCAAGGATGATTGTATCTTTTGGGCTTAATAGTTCTAAGTGTGACCAATCGGTCAATGGCAGAGGAGATGTTATCACAGAGTACAGATAATCTAGACTCAGGGGAGTCAGAGCAAACTGGCCAATCACAGCTACGGAAGAAGGTATTACGAGCATCTTTATCAACAGACTTGAAATTCAACTAAGAGAAAGGCTGAGCGATAAATTTAGGTACCGAGACATCAATGGTGGCCGTTATAATGCTATGATTGTCAATAAATGGTGACTTTGATTTCCAGTAGTCAAGTAAGGAATCCTGTTGATCAATTATGTAGAGGTCGAGCCAGGAGCCTGCATCCCTATGGTATGTATCCCCATGAGGAACGAGTTTGAGAGAATTCTCAAAGAGGAGTTTACAAATGAAAACAGCATCAAATGAATCGCACAATTGGTTGGCATTAAAATCGCCCATTATTATTTTAGTGCTGTAGTTGTGCATGTTGACAGTGACATTTTCGAGGAAATTGCTATTTTCTACGAAATGGGTATGAGGTGGCCTATAGACGACCGCTGCAAAGAGTGGAGGAATACCTTTGGCTTTGACCTCGCAGAAAATTTATTCTGGCGTGCCAGGTTGGCATGTCCATACTTCTGTTGAAGTGCAGATATATTTAGATGAGAGGCAGTTGTGTATGTAGAGTGCACCTCCACCATGTCTGTTTCGGTCTTTACGAAACAAAACATAGTCTCTCAAGAATAGGAGATGGTCCTCCTTCTCAATAAAAAGTTTAGTTTCCGTCACTGCTATTAGATGGTAAAAAGGGCGAGAGGTAAGAAAAAGCCTATTTGTCTCAATGTGACCTAAGAGAGAATGAGCATTGAAACTACATACTCTGAGTCGATAAGACTGAGTCTGATAAGATGATGCTGTTGGTACAGATGTCTGAGCTTCTGTAGTAGTGTACGTCGATGTAGTCAAGCTGGTAGAAGGCATTGATAGCTCCCTCCGACGCAAAAGACAGGCAAAGATAATGTCTCTGTACTCCAGGTCCGGGTGAATGGTTTTGAGTGTCACATGTGCCAGATCACGAAGATTTACACCGACCTTGTGTTTGAAGCCACCCAGAACGATACCAGAATAGAGGTGTTATTGGGTATCAGCTAATTCAGAGAGTCGAGAGGAAAGAGAGGCATCAACTTCCTCGAGATGACGAAGCCTATCGCTTGTGACAGAGGCATCTTCCGTGGCGACAGAAGTAGATAGCTGTCCATCAACTTGTTTACGTAGAGAATTGAAATCATTCTTGAGCTTGTCGATATCCTCTACTGCAGTATCAATGCGTTGTATTAGTGCAGGAATTGACTCTAGAACTTGTAAAATCTTGCAATGATGTTCGGAAATTAGAAATTTAGGTTTCAATGCGATCCAGCTTGTCCAACTTGTTCATTTTTCCTAGAAGTTTATTTAGTAGTTCGTCACTGGAGGGCGCGGTAGACGAGAAAGCAGATACAGACGCTGGTGCAGTTTTAGTAGAATCAGATCTAGATGTAGTTTTAGTAGAGGCGTCAAGGTTGTCAGCATTGCTGTCATTCAAAGAATGAGTTTTTTGCCTATTGCTATTTGCTACAGTAATGCAACTGCGACATGCAAGCACTAATGAGTTTGTCCGACTTGTTACGAACTTACTTGAACCTAGTGCAGGGAGGGTGGTAATTCTTGTAGCAATTTTCACATGTAGCAATCGTGGTTTTGATGGCTTTGTTGCATCCTCGACAGAAGCTGTCCATCCTAACAGATGTAGAGTATGCGAAATGAGAGAAAGTGAAAAGCGAATGAAATGGTCAAAAAGTTTAAAACAAGTACGTTAAGATACGGGTAGAAAGGACCAAGAAAGAGTTGTAACCTGAAAAATTGAAACGTGGTAATTACAAGAAAGTGTTATTACAAGTAGAAGTGTACTAAAGATTAAAAAATTCCTGATCTACTCAGCTGAGAAAGCTAATAAGACCAAACCAGTAGGCAAAGTAGAGACCCTTTACACCCATTTTCAAGGTTGCTTAGATAATAGTGTTTCGCAGTGTCAGATTGTAGATAAAAAAATTACAGACTGAGGTTAAAAATTACGCAGTGTCAGATTACGCTATGTCAGATCTTAGATAAAAATAACAGACTAAGGTTAAAAATTACAATAAAAGTTTTAAAAATAAAGTAAAAATTAAAAATTAAAAATTAAAAATTAAAAATTAAAATTAAAAATTAAAACTACCGACGTGTCGGTGATAATTGAGCATACGCATGCAGAAAAATCGCACGATGATAGATTAACATAGATAGAGTCGCAAACAATAAAAATTAAAGTTAATATCTTGCACGTTATGCGAAGAAATTATATATATGCTTTTGAAATTACCGCCGTGCCCGACAGTAATCAAGCATGCGCACACGATAAGGTAGCAGCTGTCGGTAAGATAGGTTGCAGATCGGGGCCTTTGTGTAGGCTTGTATGTGAAAGAGGCAGTAGTGCGCCTCGCTCACACTCAAACTGCGCGGAATGAGCTGCGCGTGGTGAAAGCAATGGAAATTGCTGACTCACGCAAAAAGATCCTCTTAAGTAAAAAAAAGCTGTTGTGTGACGTGGGCGAATCAGCAGACGACGACACACAGTAAGCACGCTACTCACAGCAGACGCAGTACGGAGCACAACTGAGAAGATTGAGTCAACCGAGACTTCCTTTATGACGGCAAGAGAGTATATATTAGTGACCGAGTCAACAAGACAACTTCGCTTAAGGTCAACTAAAAGGCCATAATGCGATAAAAGATCGGCATCGATAATAGGATGAGGAACATCCGCGATGCAAAAGCTCCAGTGAATAGGGCTTCTGACACAAAGATTGAGTGTAAACATTGATTCGCCATAAGTACTAATTAATGAATTATTCGCCGCGAATAGCTTGAAGGAGCTGGGCTTGCTGCTCGCCTTAGAATTTGCTGGAATCAGAGAAATATTCGCTCCGGTATCAATAAGGCACGACTTGCCAGAAATCCGATCACGCACATGGAGACGTTTGGACACACAAGAGCCTTCTGAGGCCGGCTCCTCAACAGAAGGTTGAGTTAGTTTTTTTAATTAGGATTAATCTTTTTCCATTCCTCAAACTTTGAACACCACCCCCTGCACGAAAGGGTGTTATTTGGGTGTTTGCGATGTGCTAGGCTTAAGCCTGAAAAGTCGCGACTGGACGAACGATCACGCCTAGATTGTCACCTCGACTGGGAGCGGTTTGGATCAAGAGAAGAATCCCGGCCCTTAGCCGAGTTTTTTTGATAACGAATCGAGCCTACGTTCGACACGATGTAAACGCTTCAAAATGGCCTCAAAGTTGGCAGGATTAGACTGTTTCGAAGAGACAGCGTTAACGTCAGGATTTTGCGCGCTGAAGATAAGCGTTTGACTCGCGTCCATGACCTCTACCTTCTCAGCCATTAGAGCAAGTTTATGGAGGTCCATTATTTCTGATATAGCAAAGGTGGCTTTACAGTGCGCGAGAAGCTGGTCTAAGAAAACGGAGCATATCATGTCGTCAGTCGCGCCCGTGTTGAGACCCTGCAGGCGATTTAGGATAAGCGATGGTTTGCCGATGATCGAGACTTGACCTTTCATGAACTGGCGTAAGCGCGTTTCGGCGGAGGCGTCGTATGTGTCAATCAAGCGCTTTTTTACCTGCTCGTAGACGTCTAGGGGACAAGGATCGAGCGAATCAAGTTTCTCGGCAATAAAGTCCGCTTTAGTTGCACCCACCGTGATGCCTGCGTTCCTAAGAGTGATCTCTGTTTGCGAAAACCATACCGCTGGATTATTACGACAAAACGAAACTATTTTAGGTTGTCAGTATAACGCGTTTACCATCGGGGTTCGGGCCCCCGCTTGGTTATTACCTTGATCATTTTGCCTAGCATTCAGGTCGGCTAATCGCTGACGAAGTTCCTGAACCTCACGAGCCAGATCGGCTTGATCATCACCGTCGGCCATTTTTAAAATAAAAACGCACATGAGCCTAAATACCCTTACGCGGCTATACGTATAACAAGTTCCTAGTTAGTGCTCGCAGGCACATACAATAATAATTTTTTAAAAGTACCCTAAGCTAAAGCTTAAAACTATGTAATCGCGAGCAAAGCAGTGAGAGGTCACTTACCCGCTTGCGAAAAAAAGAAAAAAAATGTTTTTAGAGTTTATTTGATGCTAGGATTGTCTCGCACAAGAATGAATTAAAAAGATGTAATAATGCGGGAACTTGAAATAGTGATCAAGTTCTAAAGATGCGTGGGCAGACAAACAAAGCACCTCTATCTGGCATCACTGGAACGAGCGCAGCGGCTCTCGCGGTAACTGTTTATGTTTACCATGGCACACGCGATTTCCCGAATACAGACGCGCAGAACAAAAAGGCTTCGTGGTATATGCCTGCCGGGCGATAACAATTTCCGGAACCGTAACCGCTGCGCACAACAACACCGTGGATTGAAAATCTTGCGAGCGAATGAGCGACGAACAACAACAATTCTCGGAAGGCCGTAAGAACGTAAACATTTCACGGAAACAAAAATTTCCACACACAAGCAAAAATTTGCGTCCAGAAAAACGCAAATTTAACGATCGCACTCGCTTATCGCACGTACACCTTATAAAAAATAAAAATTCTTGAAAATGTCGTTGATAATTGCTGAGCGACCTTGGAGAAGACTCGCCGAGGTGCAGCAAGACGTCAATTAAACCCTTACACGTTACTCGACGGATGCGGCAAAAGGCTCCGGAGACGGTAGCTTCACGCAAAGCCGCATCCGGAGATCAGCTTCGAGGCGTGTTGTGTGCAGCGAACATCCTCACGTTGCTCGACAGGTGCGTTTGAAGGCGCCGGTGACGGTGGCTTCACGCAAGTACGCACCCGGAGATCTGCCGATGTAAGACTGCAATGCCTCGGAGATGACTCGACGAGGAACGATGATTGCGCAGTTGCGCTGAGGTACTAGGCCGTCGATTTTTACACGTGTGGGCCGGCCAGCAAGCACACGTTGTATGTTGCAATTTTGAGATTTCCTTATGCGCCGGCGTGCCAGCATGCATAGGGAAACTCTAAAGAAGTCTTCGAAGGCGGCAAAGTGCCGTAAAACTCACCGAAGCTTGCAGTGCGGCACTAATTAAAGTGTCGTAGACAAAGGCGATGGCGGCAAGAATATGCGCCAACCTGCCTCCTCCTCCTCCTTGGCTTGTAGTCGGGGTCACCAATGTGGGGATCCTTTGTACACAGCTATCCAGATTCCAGGAAGAAAGGGGAGAGGAGAAAAATGAGAGTCATGTAACTTAACTAAGAGGATGTTTTATTGAAGAAGTAAAGCGGACTACCTCCGCGCGCTCGTGAGCACGAGCAACGACTACCGCTCGCAGGCGACTTCTCGCCGTACGTAACATGGCCGCTCCCCCCCACTTTGCGAATTAGAGTGGGAGAGAAGATCGCGGACCCTACACAATTCTGCATCGATGCGCCATCTTGCGTTCGCGTACTCGAAGTGGTACAGCTATAGACTATTACCGACGTCTGTGCAGCAGGCCGTGACAAGTATTTTACTATTTAAAATTCATAATACAACAACTTATGTTTTTTTATTAGTTTTGCATTTTTTACATTATTATGTTTGAAGATATTTACGACGGTTCAATATATAAAGAATTAATTAATAAAGGTTTTTTCTCTGATTTAAATAATAATATTTCATTTACATGGAATTCAGATGGCGTCCCACTTTATAGATCATCAAAATTAAGTATCTGGCCTTTTTTTTGGTTATAAATGAACTGTCATATAATCAGAGATTTAAGCGAGAAAACATGATTCTCGCTGGTTTATGCTTTGGTCCGACTAAACCTGAATGTAATCTTTTTATTTGATTTTTGCTGACAGTTTGATGAAGCTGAAGAAAGGATATTTATTTTGTCTTAATCAATGTAGTGATATGATAAAAGTAAGGAGCATAGTGTGATACGTGTGACTTATATGCAAAAGTTCCATTTTTAAATATGAAATTGTTTAATGGTGACTACGACTGTGAGTTCTGTAAAGAAAAAGGAGAAAATATCCGACGTGTGCACGTATATCCATACAAAAATAATTTACAGTTGCGCACTTTGGTTTGATTCAGAAAATTACGATCGTGCTTTTTCTATGACGAAAGTTTTATCAATCATTAATCAACGTCTTTTAGCGATTCATCCCCTGTATTTTGTTACGCGATTACCCCGTTCTGTCTCAGATTTTGCTTACTGGAAAGCTTCAGAGTTAAAGCTTTTTCCTTTGTCTACAGTATTCCAGTACTATATGATTTTATGGATGAAAAGTATTTTAATCATCATAAACTGTTAGTTTATGATATCTACTTGTTAAACTAAACAAGTATATCAAGTGAAATGATAGAAAAAGCGTCTTAACGAGTATGCTCAGTTTAGCCACTTATATGGGGAAAAACAGATGAGTTGTAATCTTCACCTATTATTGCATCTACCAGAAGTAGTATAACGATTTGGTCCTTTATGGATAACGTCCTGCTTCACTTTCGAGAATCTGAATGGAGTTCTGAAAAGATTAGTTCATAGTACTAAGCACGCCAAATTACAAATCTCGTGTTCTATTTATTTATTTCTAAATCACGATGCCTTAAAAGAAAAATATCTAAAAGAAAATAATGTAATTAGTGACAAGTGTTATGAATTAGAATCAAATTTTAGGCTTAAAACGAAAAGAATATCGAATAAATTTTCAATTGTGAGGCAGTCTAAAAAAACGCCGATATTTTCCATTATTGCATACTGTTTTCGAAACACGGACAATAATGAAAATAAAATTCATATGTTTTGTAGGCTATTATAAAAAAAAATTACTGTTTAATTCTAAATTTTACAATCGCCGAAGAAAAACACAATCATCCATTTTAAAATATATTTTGAATGGAAATGTGTATATAGGATGCATCGAAATTTTCGTTAAAATGTGTAATTGCGATTGCGAAAAATATAATATATGCGGTGACAATATTTGTAAGAGCTACGCAATTATTAGTAGATATCAATATAAACGCATCTTTGAGTGTCATTTACTTGGCGATTTAATACCTTTTATTTATTTATGTGATATAAATTTATATACTAAAATTACAGTTCCCGTCGAAAACATAGAACAAGTGGTATTTAAAATTAATATTGGTCAATCTACTTATGTCGTTGAAGCTCTCAATAATACAGAAAAAGAATAAAATAAACGAATGTCGTGTAAAATCTACGTAGTAGACTTTTATTATCATTTCAGTAAGAAAAAAAATGAAATATGAGTAATTCTCGCTTACATTTAACTTTTCATCTTTGCAAAAAAAAAAAAAAAAAAAAATTAAAAGTGAAGGCCCATACTTGACACATAGCATACCTATAAATATAGCTCAAAACGAGCTATAAAAAATGTTGTTACTCATTTTATCACAAAGGTATTGTTTATACTTGAAAATTATTTAAAAAAAATGTAATCTTTTTTAACTCAGAATGCATATTTTCAAATTATTCATATAGCGTTTTGAGATACTTATACTGGTGATAATAGTTTTTTTAACTAGAAATATTGTCCAGCTAATAGTCTCGTTGTTCGTTATGGAAGTCATGCGAGACTTATTGAAGTAAATGTGTTGTCCAGCCAAAAGTCTCACGGTTCCTCATCGGCATTATGCAAGACTTTAGCGCATCAATTTTGTCTAACTAAAACTCCCGCATTTTGTACGACATTTTACGCTTGTAGCTAAAAAAGATTAGTCTCACAAAGTGGCCTTAGCGAGACTATTGCCAGAGTCACTCGAGACTTATTTTGCAAGACTTTTGGAAGATCAGTTCGAGACTAAAATTTTTTACATGGGATAAAAACCGGATAACTATGAAAACTATAAGAATTATAATAACTATATAATAACTATAAAAATTATACTTAACTGTAATAAAATAAATAAATATATAGTTTAAATTGTTGCATTATTATTGACAGACATTGAATGATCTATAATTATTTGCTAAGTAAAATACATAAAATATAATAAGGAATATTCTTTTCAATTGTTGAATATTATCACATTTTCCATTTTGTTGAAGCTTTACTGATATTATTAATATCTATTTATTGTGTTATTTAAATTATTTATGATATATTTTTGACAATGGTCAGACCGACAATCAAACGAACATTGAAAGAGGAAACGGCTGTTCAAGAAAGGCTACGAATGCTAAGCGCTGAACATAGTAGACGATACCGAGAACAAAAACGTGCTAATGTAAATGTAAATGTAAATTTACATAATTAGATCAATCAAATATATCAAATCATGGTAGAACGAGTCCGAACATCTGAAAATGAATCAATCGTTCAGGAAAGGCAACAAAATCCATCAGCTAAGATTAGGAATCGATCTATTGTTAATGTTTATGTAAATTTAGAACAGGTAGTGGCGGACGATAACATTAGATTGCATAATAGAGAGAAAGATGATCAGGATATAAATTTGAACGTCGGCATCCTCAAATAAATTCATAAAATCGTGCATTGTGAAGACATAAGTGGAATAATTTCCAGGGTAATAATATTATTTAGGGAAAATGAACGTTCTCTGTAGGCATTGTAATGAAAAACATTTTTAATCTGGGAAGGTAAATAGAGGAGATTCGTTTAACGATTGTTACGGTCGTAGATCAGTTGAATTATCAAATATTCCGCATTTTCCAGATAATTTAAGATTGTTGCTTAGAAATACTCATATAAAAAGTCAGATCTTTTTTGAGCGTATTCAAAATTATAACAGTTTTCTTTTCATTCACATCATTTAATGCTAATTTATTTAATAGGACATATGGCAGAAGGACACCATATTATTTCAAAGTACAAGAACAAATATATTATCAGATTAATGAGGCATTCTATCCATCGGCCAATGAGAATCCTCAATATGGCTAACTTCTTATACTAGACCCTCAAGAGGCTGTTGACTATAGAGTAGCAGCAAACTTAGGTACTGATAGAGAAATTATGAATAATTTAGTATATCATAAGAAATCAATATATTTGCTAGGTCTTACGTAATGATGAAAGAAGAAATTGATCGTCAATGTAGAGTATTAGGTTCAAATAGTGAGCCAGAATTGCAATTATTATTCGTTTTAAAACCCGGATATGATCGAAATAGATATAATGTTCAAAGAAGTAATAAAGTGACGGCCGTTTTTCTTACAATAGGTGATGGTGGTATTCCAGATTCCTATGTAACCATTCGAAACAACTATACATGGGTTGGGTATTGCAATCAATAAATTCGATGGATCTGAACGTTGAGCCTATGGTTCACCCTCTTTCCATTCCTCGTGGATCCTTAGTAATAGTAACTATTTAAAAGAAAATTATTAATAGTAACAGGAATGTTGTGATAAATCATGATAGTGATAATCAATATGAACAAGAAGGTTGTCGAGTAACGAGATGTGCTTATATTAAGTACGGAATAAGTATTAGACCTGATACATTGATGCATTTTTATTGGGCCATAGATTATTTAAACAGGAGATCGTACACAGTTACGTTAAAGTAGAAAGAGATCGAATTGAATATATTCAAAGTAATCAAAAACCGTTACGCGATAAATCATATCATGGTTTAGTTGATCATTTAAATCATACTGCAAATAATGAGAATGGTCAAGTAGGTAAAATGATTATATTGCCATCGACATTTGTTGGTTCTCTTAGATATACGATGCAAAATTATCAAGATTCTATGGCTATAGTTCGTAGTAAAGAGATCCAATTTTTTTATTACGATGAACTGAAACCCTAGGTGGAGGGAGATTCGAGATAATCTGCTATTAGGACCAGTGGCATTAGATCTTCCTGACATTTGTGCGCAAGTTTTTC
Organism: Torymus tubicola; assembly: GCA_035583055.1. Lineage (NCBI taxonomy): Eukaryota > Metazoa > Arthropoda > Insecta > Hymenoptera > Torymidae > Torymus > Torymus tubicola. The sequence goes on from JAWWEQ010030990.1 coordinate 10,984, forward strand.
ACTTAAAGAAAGAACATTTTATTGTCTTTAATAAGTGAAGGAAAGTATTTTGGTGCTGTAACAGCTCATGTACATTTTGTGGAATTTCAAAAGCGCGGTTTATTACGCCCATGTTTTGGTCACTTTAAAGAATGGGTACAAGTTGACAACCGTTCATGATATAGACAAATATATCTCTTCTAAAATTCCTGATGATGAGAATGATTCTATATTGTACAATTTTGTTCATAATATGATACATGGTCCGTGTGATAGCAGATGCATTGTTATCAGTAAATGTTTTAAGCATTATCCAAAAGAATTTCGAGATGAAACTGTTATATCATCTGATGGTTGTCCGTATTATACACTGAAATAAGGTTGGCGCTAAAGATGTCCTCTAACAAATGCTGCTCTAACTGCTTCTATTCAGAGCGTATACTCTCCGCTTTTAGGAGAACACTCGAGTGGTGTATGTCAAGTCCGCATGCGTTGTTTGTAAATATTGAGTAGCACCACTTTTCATATTTAGGATGTATACTGCTCTAAAATCGAAAAGCGTCTACTCAAAACTCGAGCGCAGCTGTTCAACTACACACGGCGCTTCGTAATGGAGGAACAATAATACGTCATGATCAAGTGGTAGATAATCGTTACGTAGTACCATATTGTCCCGGATTATCACGTATATTTAATTGTAATATTGACATTGAAGTAGTATCTAGTGTCCGATCAGTAAAATATTTGTATAAGTACGTGCATAAAGGCTATGATGCCGCAAACATAAAATTTGAAGAATTTGATAATGAGAGAGTAAGCATTCATGATGTAATTCGTTCTTATATAGAGACTCGATATATTCGTCCGGTTGAAGCATGTTATCGCATTATTAGTAAACCATTTCAACATAAAAGTCATAGTATCATACAATCGGTAATTTGCGAAATGCTGATTTTGGAAGGTTTTATTTCCAAATGAATGGTAAGTTTTCCATCAATGCCCCAATTAAGAGTTGATAGTAATGATGATGAATATTGCAATGAATCTAATTACCATTATAGACGCGTATGTAACGAACAATATAACCAATTGAATGTTGAACAGAAAGAAAATGTTGATATAGTTATACGAGTATTTACTACTATTAATTGCAGTGGATGCAAATGTTTCTATATTGATGTCCCAGGAGGTTCTGGAAAAACATTTGTTACAAAAAAAAATACAATTTATTAAAGAGTCAAAGCAAAAATGTATGTTACATGGCATTTACTGAAATTGCTGCAACGCTGTTACCAACGGGATAAATACTGTTCATAAAGTGTTAGGTTTACGTGTACCACTATTATCGGATTAGGGAGAGGAAAGAGGAGACCGCGCGGGATAAGTGAGTCACGGAGCACGCAGTGATAGAAAGAGTGTATTTGCGAGCTGAATATTAATTATAGGGGCGCGCAGGACGAGTTGTGGTGCGGGCGTCGCATGATGACTTGCGATCGCCCATAAGGATTAGAGGTGACGAGTAAAGGGCGATTGCGATAATCGCTCTCTTTTTCATCATCCTCCAGAACGGTCAGTTCAACTCGGCAGGAAGGCTTTATTTTGTGAGACGTAGAAGTCATGGTGATTTACAGTATACGGGGAGAACGCGGTGGTCGTGGTGATTGAATGATTGGTTTCGAGGATTGGATTCGTGGGTTTAACTTTCGTAGGCACCCTGGTCATCCTGTCGAGAAAGTTCGAGGGGATAGTTGTGAGATCGTGTGTTGTGTTTCAGGTTCATCTACTAAGGGAAGAGGAGAAAGGCGTAGCGCCGAGGAGAGTTCTCCGCACCATACTGGGGCGTATTAAATTAACTTTAATAAATAATCACTTGTTAATTAAGTCGTGAGAGTTTTATTGGGAGTGTATTTGGGTGCGCGTCCTGTGTCGGCTTTTTTTTTTTTTTTTTTGTGATACTTAGGTATAGTCAACGGTCTCGAGGACATCAGCGAAGGTAGTCGAGTCGTAGAGGAAGTTGTTGCTAAATTCTGAATCTCCTTATCGAGAGACGAGTCTCTGGCCGAGCAGAGAAGAGTGACGAGGTGACGGCTAGGTCATCGAGAGGCTTTTGACCAATAATAGTCAGTCACAACATCACAAACTACTTGAAGAGAAACGTGTGCGCAAACGTAAAACAATTTAGATTCTCATATTTTTCACACTCAAATTTTGATCGGAGCAGTTGATCATGAATTTCAAGTCTTATTTACAATTAGCAATCGAAGGAAACCTTGAATTTATGATCTATGTTGTGGAAAACCCTCAAAGGAGTGATTAAAACATAGATTTTCAGAAAAACCTAATAATTTACCTCGTATACTGCCTATTTTTTTCATTTGACATCATATTCATGATCAGCAACCTCAAAAAATTCTAGGGTAATATTTCTAATGTCTGTAAATACTTACAAAGTAGTGGAATCAAATTTTAATCAAATTTCTGATAAATTTGACGTTTTTGTGTTGTTTAGCCTTTTCAGCGCCACCTGAAAGGTACAAATTTCGTTAAAATAATATTCAAAATAGATTTTTCGATGGATTTTTTCCGTAGAACTCAATTCTGAAGTCAAATTAATCGTATCTCCCTTCTATTTATGTTTATTTTCTATAAGCCAGCATCGAGTGCTGCTGGACTACCACCACCGAGCCCGCGCGCAACTTCAAGCGGTGCTGCACGGTGCTGTTCCCGCGCGAACGCGCGTCCATCTTGAGTTTGGAATTCGCCACGTGTGCACGTATAGATATATGCTCTCCTCGACACGCGTTTACCAAAAAGTAAAGGAGAAGGAAGATCGATTAGCGTGAAGTCTCGGCCTGCGCGACCCCTATTGTAACTTGTTAAATTCTGTTTAATAGTGAGTGAAATAAATATCGAGTCATTTTATACTTTGCGTGTGAATTATTATTTCCCTTGCTACTTAGAGCCTTCCCTCGAAATCATATATTATTCCTGAATATCACCCTCTACCCTAGGTGTTGCTGCAGCTAGCTGGCATTGATCCAACGAGAGCTGACGGGAAAGACAAGCCGCCCAGGTAAGTACTCACGGAGCGGCGTTATACGGGAGCTCGCGCCAAGCGAACATCACCTTCGGTAAGTTCAGCGCGCACGCCGCCGAGCTTGCGGCGCGCTACCTGTTGCGTTGCCCAGCAGGGAAGTGAGAGAGTCGCGCGCCGGTCAGCGCGCGCGGCTTAAGTCCGTTCTGCATTGCAGCGCAGTTCGAGTCTCTCTACAGTTGCGCCGGGAAGAACTGTGCTCTTCCGGCCAGCCTACGTGTGCCGCTTCGGCTATCCAAATAGCCGGAACCAGATCTGGAACGGCTCGAACGTTCACCCCGTTACAGCAAACTTGCTCTCGGATCACTTACCAAGAGACAGAATGAACAGTAGCATACTAAAGAATAGAATTAAAAAATACATGAATTTAAAAGACTATCCAATAGCGGGGTATGAAACAAGTGCTATAAAGATAATTCAGAACTATTAAACAAATAAACTACTCTATGAAAAAAAATGAAACTAGTGAAAAACTCAACAAGTACAACACCTCCATCTGTACGACAGGCTTCAAGTAAACATCTACTATAAGGCAATAATAGATGAGCTTAATAATTTATATGGTGAAATACAAAATAGTTTAATCCAGCATGAACGAACGTACAAAAATCTTGAAACTTTTAATAAGGAAAGAAAAAATAATAATTAAATTTTATATCTTAATTTAAGAAGTTTAAAAGCCAATTTTGAAAAACTAATAATCCTTATGAAAAGTCTCAAGATAAAACCATTTGATACTGTACGTACAGTATTATAAAATTAAATATTAGAAAATGTATTACAATTTTGGAGTAAATAACAAAAATAATGGTGTTGTGATCTATATAAAAGAAAATATTATTTATACTACTGAAACGATTGAAATTGACAGACTTTAATTATTAAACACTAGTATTACACTAAATAATTACAATTACTTAGAAATAACTTCTTTATATAGATCACACAGCCTAAGCTATGCGGAATTCAATCTGAATCTAAAGACTTTTTTTATAAAAGAAAATTAGAAACCAAAAACCACATAACATTTGGAAATTTTAACATAAATATTGTAACGGGCGATTTACAAGAGCGATTCGAATCACGCGCGCAGCTGGGAGTGAGTGTAGGGGCTATCCGTCAGCAGGAAGTGAGAGTAGATACGGAGAGCGGGGAGCAGAGTGGGAGAGCGTACGCGCCCCAAATAGTTGTCGACTCTTGTACATAGTACACCTTAATTAATAAACACGCCTATTTTCTAGCTCTTGCCTTAATCTCACTCAACATGCCCATCCATAGCAGTCCCTCGGCAGTGAAGCCGAGTTACCGGGCAAACAACAGCCCGCATTCTCCACATGAAAGGCACTCTGAGAGCTATCGGGCGGCGCGTGATGGAACAACGGTGCATGACTGAGTACCGCGCGGGAGAGGCATCCATTTTAGCCACCGTCGTGTTAGAAAGTAGACGTGTGCGATAGCAAGTGCCGTGTGTGTTCGTGTATAGATATAGCTAAAGCGAACGACCGTGACGCGCCTCCACTACTGCAGCCACCTACAGCCGTGCAGCGCCTTGTTCGAAAGAGAGAGATAGAGAGAGAGAGACTTCCGTGCGCGAGATTCGGAGGGGACAGCGAGTGGATAGACTCTATTCCCGCGGATTTAGAACAGAGACATTACACTGCGATGGCTGGTCAGCCAATAGTAAGTCCCGACTGACTTTTTATGCAATAATTGTTGTGGCGTGCGTATAAACCTCGCGGTGAGGTTGAATTAACAGATCACTACCCATTATATCTAGAACTAAAAAATAGAAAATCTGTTATAATAAGCAATAAGGCAAAGAACAGTATGTATTTTTACAATTACAAAAAACTAATTAACACTGCCAAAGAAATAAATTGGAACAATTACAAAAATTCAAATAAATTAAATGAAATAATAAACTCAATGATAAAAGGTATTCAAGCATGCATAGAAAGAGCTAATTATAAAAAGCAAAAATCCTCAACTTTAAAAAACCTATAGTATATTAATAGAAAAAAATAGCAATGGTCTTAGAAAACTCTGGGGCTACATTAATAATAAAATAGGAAAGAACAAAAGCAAAAGACAGGAGAACACAATTGAACAAAGAAAAAATGAAAACACAACAATTAAAAATATTAATTCGAAATAGCCAATCCCATGAATACACATTATTGAAAATTATGAGAAACACTAAGTAATAGAATTACAATACGAAACAATAAAGAAATCGAACTACCAAAAATTCTTTTCGTCAAACTTACAAACATGAAATCATAAAAATAATAGACAACCTAAAACTTAAAAAAGGGGGCATCGATAAAATTAATGCGAAAATTTCAAAAGCTATATTTTGTATTGTAGCTAATACATTAGCCTATATTTATAATTTCTGTATAGAAACATCGATATGGCCGGACGCATTAAAATCAACTGAAGTAATATCAATATTTAATGTAGAAAATATAAACTATATGAGTAATTGTAGAGCAATATTATGAACTTTATAAGTACCCATAAAATAATTAGTAAAAAAGAATTTGGATTTATTAAGAATTTATTAAGGAACTAAAGATTCTATCTACCTCTGCCATCTGCTACATTCCTCTCATATTTCACTACTCTTCCGCTGATTTTCGCTTCTAACCTGCATCTGTTCGTCTTCTCCTAAAGCATGTGTCTCGGAGTTGTCCTATCCACCTTCAGATTCTACTTCATGTACCTGTTCTGGATTCTGTCTATCTCTTCCCAGCTTCTCCAGCCCCATATTTCCACTCCGTACATCAATATGCTTTCCACTTCCATTCCGCTCTGCATAGCCTTTCACCTATGCTCCAGATCTTTCCTAGGGTTGTCCTCGTCTTCGCCGCCACATACCTTACATGCCTCTCCATTGTTTTCTTGCAACTTGTATCCTAGATACATTATCTCTCTTACTACCTCTATTTTCTCTTCTCCCCACTTGAACTCTACCGCTTTCCTTCTTCCTCCTCCTTTTCTAAACTGAATCAACTTTGATTTTACTACGTTCAGCTCCAGTCTTTTTCTTCCTACATATCACCGGAATCTCTTTAACATCTCCTTCATATGTACTTTATTGTTTGCGAATAGCACCACATCATCCGCGTACGCCAGAGAGTATATCTTCTTTCTTGCCAGCACCAGTCTTTCTTGCACCTGCTTCATTTTTTCTTCCAGGTCTGCGAAGTCTACATTGAATGTTATCGGGCTCAGAGGGCAGCCTTGTCTCACGCTTTTCTCTGTTTTGAATTCTCTCTGTTATCTATCACTTTTCCACACCTGGTAACCTCGTAGATTTCTTCAATTCTTCTTCTCAGCTTCTTGTTTATTTCCAGCTTCTCCATACTCCTCCAAAGCTCCCTGCTGTTTATCTTGTCAAAGGCTGCTTTCATATCCGCCATGAACGTCCAGACTTTTCGTTTATCTCTCCCTATCTCTTCGCTAATTGTTCTCTTTAGTACGTATGTGGCACTATCGTCCCTCACTCCTTTCTAAACCCAAATTGCGTGTCCTGGAGATTTTTCTGTTTCTCCAACTGCCTGTCTAGTCTTACTCTTAACACCGCTGCGTATATTTTATACGCAGTGTCCATTATATTCCTCTATAATTGCTCACTTCCCTTTTGTCTCCTTTTTTTGAAGACGAGCTTTATTACCCCTTCTCTCCATTCGTCTGGTAGTTTACCTTCATTCCAGAGCTGATTTAATACTCTTGTTAGTTCTCTTGCTACGATTTCGCCTCCTTCGATCCAGGCCTCGTTCACTATCATATCTTGTCCTGGGGCTTTTCTCTTCTTCAGTTTCCTTATCGCTTTCCTCACTTCTTCTTCGCTTATCTCATCGCCCTCTCACTTAACCTCTTCTCTTGTTCTACTCTCGTATTCTTTCACCTCAGTACCCTACAGCTGTTTCCTGAAGTGCTCTCTCCACTCTTCTATCGTAATTTCCTCGCTTTCCTCGTTACTTGTTTTCCTACCCTTGCTTACTTCTTTCCACAATAGCTTCCCTGACTTGTCTCTCTTCAGTTGCTCTGTCCAATTTTCTACTCATATTTCTTTCTTCCTCTGTAGCTTCTTCTTGTACTCTTTCGTCTTTTTTCTGTATTCTTCCGCTGTCATCTCTCCGCTCATGCATCTTCCTGCTTCCTCTTTCATTTCTCTTACACTTTTGGCAGTCGCTGTCTCACCTCCTGTTCTTACTCTCCGCTCTAAGCGTTGTCCGCTTCTTCAATTCCGTTGATTCCTTTATCTTCTACTTCAGGTCTGTTCATCTTTTCACCTCACCTATTTCTCTTTCTCTCTGTATTTTCCAGTCCCTTTATCTGACCAGTTCACCCTCTACTCTTGCTCCTCCTTGTCTTTCTCTTCCAGCTTCTCTAGCTTCAGCTATACTTCTATCGGTAGGTGGTCCCATTCTGTTCTTAAGATCTTCATGTCCTCTATCCAATTCCTTCCTTCATCTTCCGTTATTACGTAGTCAATTGCCGATCTTCCTCCTCCTCCTATATACATATAGTCGCCTCTCTCATCCCCTTCTATGTCTCGGTTTACTATATGGAGGCCAAATTCTCGTATCTTTTCTATCAATTCTATCAGTTAATTATTTTATCTCTGCTTTCTCTGCTGGTCTCTCCGCTTCTAACCTTCCTCCGTCTCTTTTCGTTCTCGCGTTAAAGTCGCCGCATACTATCAGCGCTCCTTCTCCTACTTTCTCCGCTTCTTCTATCTTCTTCCAGTTCTCTCTCTCTCTCTCTCTCTCTCTCTCTCTTCTCTCATATAAGTTAGAATCACTCTGATTTTCTCATCTCCATTCCTCAATCTCAGGCCTATTATCTCCTTACTGTCTCTTGTGTCGTCCAACCATTCTATCTTTTCTGCCAGCGGTTTTCTCACTGCTATCAGCATACCTCCCAGCCTTCCTTCCTTTCTCTCTCTCCAAGTTTTCACCGTCCTTACTTTATAATCCTTCAGTATTTTTGTTGCCTTTTCCTCTTGCTTCACCGACATCCATGTTTCTGTTAGCCCTATTATGTCAAGTCCCCTTAAGTATCTCTATATGTGCTTCTTCTCTTCCGATATCCCTGCTATATTCCATATTGACATTTTTATTCTTCCTTTTCCATTTTTTCCTCCTGATCCTCTGTCCCTCTCTCCTCTATTCCTTCATCTCCAGCGTGCCTGCTATCTCATTCCATCTCCATTCTTCTCCTTCCACCGTTATTTTATTGAAGTTCATCACTACTTCCTTCCTTCGTTCTTCCATCTGTCTGCTGTTCTTCTCATATTTCGATCTTTTTCTCTCTCTCTCTTTCCAAGTTTTGTCATGTCCTATGTATACTTGAGTTCCTTTTAGCTTCTTTTTGTTTCTCATAATTTTTTCCTTATACTCCTTATTTCTGCACTCTGCTCCTATCATCTCTTTTCCTTTTTCTATTCTCCATGTATTCTTCAGTTCCGCTTCCTGTCCTAGTTTTTCCCTTATCCATCCCTCTATACTCTTTATCTTTTAGCCTCTCTGCTTCTTTTCCCGACATTAGGATGTTCTTGCTCCTTCTTTCTCTTTCCTCCTTTTCCTTTATCCATTCGATCTCCGCCTTACACTTTCTTAGCTGAGCCTTGACCTCTCTTCTTTATTTTCCTTGTTTCTCTCTCCTTGTCTAGTTCCACTCTCTGTTCTTTCTCCTTGTCTATCCCCTGCTCCTTCTCCTCCTCTATTCTGTTATTCAGGGATTCTTCTCCTTTTCTTCTCTTCTTATCTTGTTATTCGCCCTTTTCTACTATCTTCTTCATGAGCTCCTCTCCTAGCTTGTCGACTTTTTTGTCTATCGCCTTCCACTTCGCGTCCATCTGGAGCCTCATCTCCTTCAGCTTTTTAGCTGTATTCATAATTTCCTCCGACATTATTCCTAACTTGTTCCATATCGCCTCCATCGTTATTTCCGGTTTGCTTTCTTCTAGCTTTTTTCTGGTGTTTCCACTTCGTTGAGTTTCTTTTCCCTCACCAATAGAGACTTCAGGCTCTGTGTGCCTTTCGGCTTACTCTTAGGCCTAAGGACTCCGCCTGGGTGTCGCTCTCTATAATCTCGTGCCCCGCGCTTGAGACGCCTATTATATCGTGAAAACTCTCTATCGTCTAGCCCGTGGGCTACCAACCGTTCTGCTTTCTATTTTTTTTTCGTTTTTTCTCTCCTTCTATCCACTCCTTTGGCTTTACCTTGGCGGTCTCAGCGTCCCTCTTCTCTATCCTGCACACCTGCCTGTTCTCCTCCTGTTTCGCTTCTAACCACACTTTTCTGAATGCAAAAACGGACAACACACACTCGCGTCACTCACTTGCAGCCATTTTCTCATATCTACGAAAAATTATAAAAAAAAAATTGTACCCTTTATTAAATTATTACCTACATTATTTACAATTATATACATTATTACAAAGGGTAGATTATGCCTGTGCGGCAGGCAGCACCGTAAGTGGGAGGGGATAATCTTGTCCGATCAACGTCCTCTTTGTGCGACTGCCGTCGTGCGGTTGAAAGCTGTGTGTACAACGATTCCACCGAATCCATGAAAAAAGAAACCTATTACCATCAGCATTGTAGATATAGCAAAAGCTTTTGACACGGTAAACCATAAAATATTGTTAGATAAATTATATGCATATGGCATAAGAGGAAAGGGATATAAGTTCATTAAAAGTTATCTAAGTAACAGAAAGCAAACAGAGTATCACAAGCAACTATGTTAGGGCCTCTTCTCTTTATACTTTATGTAAATAATCTACTAACAAATATGCCTCAAAACACCATCTCATCATATGCTGACGATACCGCCCTAGTGGCAACAGGCAAATCGTGGACAGAAGTTAAAAATATAATGAATAAATACCTTGAAGACATCATTATGGCTCGGACTAAATAAATTTACTTTAAATATATAAAAAACAGTGTACATAACTTTTGAAAATTACCGTGATAACGTACCAAAAAACCGCTGCCAATTCATTGGCACTTACAAGAGGAGCACCAGGAATGCGGGTCCTGAAATTGGCTGAAATTATAGAAGACATTTCTTCACGACGAATAATGAGACACGTGTGTCAGAATTTTTCTGAATGGGCCTTTTTGTTCCGAGATTCAAGCTATTTTATGTTTAAAATGAACTATTTTTGATGAAAATGAGGTTCCTTTCTATAGTCATAGATTAACGAATATATGGATGGTGCATATAGATTAAAAGATGTACAAAGGGAGAAAGAAAAAGCTCTAATTTAAGTCTTGTCTTGTTAAAAAATGTCAATTTTTCAAAAAATTAAAGGCAATTGACAACAGGGTAAGAAAATGACTAAAAATTATTCATCTTTTAAAAGCATTTAATGGGTGGTATTTTAAGCTATCTTCTTACTCCATTTATACATCTTTTAATCTAGATGCACAACCCAAATATTCGTTAAGCTATGACTAAAGAAAAGAACGTCATTTTCATCAAAAATAGTTCATTGTAGACATAAAATAGCTTGAATCTCGGCAAAAAGGCCCATTCGGAAAAATCCTGACCCACGTGTCTCATTATTTGTCGTGAAAAAGTACCTTCTACAATTTGTTCATTCTCTGAAACTAATTTATCGATTCCTTTTAATAATTGTAATTCAAAAAATAAATTTTGCACGAAAAAATAGAAAATATTTTATGGAAAATATTAACTGGTAATGGTTTCATGGCTATTCGTTGCTGTTCTATTTTTATTTATTTTTTTGTGATTTTAATACTTGTATAAGTATTGTAAAGAACTCGGCTGAGAGCTATACGTAATTTACCTCTACAATGAATTTTGAAGCAAATAAGAAAATTTTTACATTTTGGGTAATAACAAAAGAACCGTGATAGTTATAACATATTTCTTTTTAGAAAATACAAATATTTTTATTCTCTTTCAAATGCTACCCACCTCGTTCAGATGCATATAGCCATTCTCGCGAAATAAACTTCAAAAAATGTCTAGAAAAATTTTAACCTGGAATATCTCTGAAATTTAAGGTAACTGGAAAACTTCTAGAATAGCAGTTGCTATTATAAACTAACTAGGAGAGTGTAATATCTTCGGGTCTCCAATTTAGTTCCCATTTTCTAAAAATCACAGATAAAAATAAAAATGTATCTAAACTGAAGCGTGGTTTCGACAATAAAAATAAGATAAAAGATTTGCAGAGCCAGCATTATTTATTACCTTTAGAAAATGGAAAAGTACTGAACAAAGTTTTTTCTAGCACCTCAGAAAATAATGAAACCAACATAAAGAATCATGGATAGGATAATAATTATCTGTAAAAGGAAATTCATGGACTGATTAAGTAACATTCTGTGATGTTTATGACAGTGATAATAATAACACAGCCACACAAAAAAAAGAAAGTGGTCAAACCCAGAGCACTGACTATCATATTCTTATGTATTTCAGAATTCTGAGATACCTATAACTCTAAAAATTTCGAGGTGTCTCAATTCCAAGGTCAAATACATTATTTTTTATTAATTT
>JAWWEQ010031001.1:0-22608 GCA_035583055.1 Torymus tubicola
TTCTTTATGAACTTTCTGTAAAAGCCGGTTAATCCTAAAAATATTCTAACTTCTTTTTGGGTTTTTGGTGTCGGATATTTAGAATTGCTTTGATTTTATCGGGATTCGGTTTGATTCCGTCTGCAGTTATAATATGGCCTAAAAATGGAACTTCTTTCCTTAACTCTTATCTAATTGAATTTTTAAACCGTAATGCTTTAGTTCGTCGAATATTATCTTCAGATGTTGTAAATGCTCTTGGAGTGATGTCAAAAATATTACTATGTCGTCCATGTAAACAAAGCAGAGCTTATGTAGATAATTCATTAAAATTCTATCCATTAGATGTTGAAAAGTGGCCGGAGCGTTTTTTAAACCAAAAGGCATTCTGACATATTCATAATGTCCATTTCTACAGTAAATGCTGTTTTTTGAATTGAATCTTTGTTGACGGGTATTTGGTGAAAACCTTGTGCCAAATCTACTGTAGTAAGAATATTTGCCTAAATTTTCTAGAATGTTGTTCATTCTTGATAGTGGATATTTATCTTTAATAGTGTTTTCATTTTATTTGCGATAATCTATTACCATTCTCCATTTTTTCTTTCCACTTGCATCTTCTTTCTTTGGTACAATCCATACGGTGGCTGAGTAAGGCGAGTTGCTTAGTTGAATAATTTCTTATTTTAGATGGTATGGGTACCTAAAACTCTTTACATAGATCGAGTGATCATCCTTTGTTCTTATACTCTGTGAGACTGCGGAAGTCGCTGATAATTTTTCATTTGCATTGTAGAAACAGCTTTTGTATTTCTGGCATAATGATATAATTTTATCTCTTTCCTCTTCGTTCATATGATCAGTCCTTATCTGTAATTTTATTCCTTGATGATGATTCACTTTAACATCTTTACGATCACCCGGTATATTTTTCAAGAAATTTATTTCGAATTTAGATTTGCTCAAATTTTGAGTTTTGTAATTAATATTTGCTTCTAAAAGAATGCCATGTTGCTATTAAGAAGGTTATAGGTGTATCGTCTCCGTATTCATTTAATATAGGAAAGGTAAGAGCATATGTACCTTTTGTCGTTTTGTGCACCGATTTAATTTCGAATTTGTATAGAAATATAAATTTTGGAAACAATTTATAAGCGATTTTTTGATTCATAATAGACGATGAGGTTCCAGAATCGGTGAGAATTTTAAGGGGTGAATTTGCCGTGATTATGTGTGGTAATTCGAGTGAGTTGCTAATTGAATTTAAGTCTATTACGTCTTTTCTCTTGTATTGGGAGCTTGTTGGAAATTTTCTTAATTATCACTCTCTTCGTTTTCTTGATTACATTCTTCATGCTCTGGTATAGGTGAGTCATTTTGATAATCGATCGTTTCTCCTTCTCCTTCTTCTTGTTGATGATGCAACTCTTCATCGATAAAGTTCGCTGGTTATGTCCTTCTAAAGAAGTCCGTTCTTAGCTTAAAATTATTTTGTGCTGGTGAATTATTCGATTTATTTGTTGAATTATCGCCTTGTTTATTAATATTTCTTGGACTAACTGACATTGGTGTTGTTTGGTAATTTTGTTGTCTTGGCAGATTATTATTAGTTTGACCAAAATTATTATTCCGATAATTTGTGGGGGTGAATGCGGGTTGTGTTTGTATAAATTCGGATGTCGGTTGCAAATAAAATGGATTTGCATTTCTTAAAGTACTTGATAAATTATTTGAAGGGTGAATAATTTTCGGATTACTATTAGTCGCAAATGGGTTTGTACTTGTAGCATTGACTATACCGAATACGTTTGACTTAAGTTTGTTTTCATGTTGTCGTGCGAAATTAAGAAAAGCACTTTGTTGTTCATGGTTATCATATTTACGGCATTTGATTATACATGCTTCAATGTCGTCTATATCAAAGTGTAATAAGTAAGAGTGGTAAGGCTCGTTGATGCCATTTATAAAAGTATTTTTAGCGACATTTTCGTAAAATGTATTTTTAATATTTATAGTATGAACGTCTTGATTATTCAATTGTATGTGTTCTTTTAATTTATTTAGCCTGTTTTTAATTTTCGTCCGCGTATTTTTCGTACGACTGATATGACAATTGATAGCATACACTTAGTTAGGCACGACCGCTACTAGGGAAAGCCTTATAATTTCGCCAAAGCGAAATTTGTATGTATATATGTCTGTACGTTCCTATAACATATCATTTAAATATATTAAAATTCAAAATAACTATTACATATTTTTGGTAATTAAAATATTAAAATTACGATAAATAGATATTTATAAATTATTAATTTATTATAAGCATATCATAAAAAACTATTACTTATCGATAATCAATTGCGTTACGTTGAATGCTTTGTGGTAATGTGCAGGTAATAATTATCAATAATCATAACGTAAAATTTTTATAGAATAATAATCCATTATTAGAATAATTAGAAAATTTTAGTACAGAAATTGGAAGGGCTCCGTAAAAGAATAATTAGAAAATCGTAGTAAAAAAATTAAAAAAGGCCGAGATAGGGGAGAGCGTGGAAATTAGGAAAGGAGACGGTGGAGAGAGCTCTAGCAAGGGTGCAGTGTATACTATTTATAATGTATTTTATTTATTCAATGTAAAACTTTAACTACACTACATTAACTTATTTTTGGCCCATCATATTTTCGTTTATAATACATATATTATAAACATCAATGTCAATTATGCATCTACAATTACATAGACCATCAATCATATAAATAACCACAGTATTATAAATATGCGCACCTCTACTATTATTGTATTCGCTTTAAAATTGTTTTAATTTGATTATCTATCCCAATTTTTTTTATTAATGATTTATTTTATCAGTGCAAAAATTGGAAAGGGCAATTAATAGAATAACTGGAAATTTATAGTATTTTTAGTATAGTAAAAATCACAAGAAACATACACATAAAAGCAAAATAGTAATTCAAAATTTACTCTAATACTATGAAAGCAAATTATATAAAGAAGAATAAAAAATCTTTAATATATTGGATATCCGAAGAAAATTTTAATTACTACAAGAGAAATTTAATGCTGATTATAAAAAATGTTTGATTGTGAAAAAAAATAAATATTTAGTTAGTAAAGAAAAAAGTTACAAATATTCAACTTACTACACAAGAGTTATCGCAACTAGTATTACATATAGCTTGTACCGCTCTTAATCTTTCAGATGATTTAATGGTATTTTATGATAATTAGTCCTTCTGAATGACTCCTTGATGTAGTCTCTTCCAGTAGCTATCTGAATCTAAGAATAATTTCTAGAACTCTGAAAAAGAAATTTCCACAATGTATCTATACTTTATAAAAATTTAATTTTTATTTAGTTAATTTATACTTATCTAATATATATCTAGTTGGTTAAAGTTTTGGGTAAATTATTATACAATTATAATGAGACTTCCGTTTTGACTATCTAAAATCTTTACGACCATTATCATTATGCTGTTTGAAGAAATAATGAGCCGAAATTTTAGTATAAGTGTCTAACTGAAATATCTTGTTTATTCCACTGCAACACTACCATGAATGTCAGTAATTATAATTGACTGTTGTTGAGGCAAATGAACTACTAAGCGTATGATACTATGACTTTTACACTGTAATGGTTTATTTAAAATACGGTAACATGCTTCAACTGGGCTAACATATCGCGTTTCTATAAAATTACGAATTTCATCGTGAATAAGACAGGCATACAAAAAAAAGTGGTCTGTTCTGGGAACCAGACCTATGTATTCTTCTGTATTTTGACGCGCTAAATCCGAATCCGAGGTTGGTTTTACTCAGACATCCCAAAAATTTTTTAAAAATCGCGAAAAACTGCGAAAAATCGCGGAAAATCGTGAAAATTCACTTCTGAAAATATAGGTTATGAGCAATAAATTTTTTATGAGGTACTATACATGGTTTTTGTGTATTTTGACGCACTAAAACCGAATCCGGGGTTTATTTTGCTCTAACAAGTTAAAAAGACTGCTAATTCTGTATGACTAGCACTACTGGTTTTAACATGACTACTAAATCTAGAATTGTGTATGCAGACGTTTTTTCAGTGAAAAAGCCTGAAAAAATAGTAGTTGAGGATGATACTGGGACATCCGAATGCATGGATGTAGACAATTCAGGGGTAGCAGAAGAAATGAAAGGTGCGGAATTGTCTGAGGAACAAACTTCCGAGAGTGAAAGAAGCTCTGAAGATGAATACTTGCCAGATGGAGAAATAAAAGCTCCTTAAACCTTCAATCTAGAGGAGTTGAGTTATCTTATTCGAGATCTAGGACTGCCTAAAGATGGAGCCGAATATCTAGGTTCGGTACTCAAAAAGAAAACCATGTTGCCACAAAGAATTTGGTACTCCTGATGTACCCATTTGTATACGAATTTTCACGATTTTTTATCTATTTTTTAAGGTTTTCTACCATTTTTTCAAAGATTAAAGGTCACAGGGATAAAATAAACCCTGGATTCGGATTCCGTGAGACAAAATACATAAAAACCATGTATAATACACATATAAAAAAATATTTTGTTTTAACCTATGCTTTTTAATGCGCATTTTCATGATTTTCCTTAATTTTTTTCGTGTTTTCACAGTTTTTCACAAATTTTTCATACTTAGAAGGGTGTACGGGCAAAATAAACCCCGGATTCGGTTTTAGCGCGTCAAAAACCATGTATAGTACACTCATAAATAAATTTATTGCTCATAACCTATATTTTCCGCGATTTTTCACGATTTTCCGCGATTTTTCACGATTTTCCGCGATTATTCACGATGTTCCGCGATTTCTCACGGTTTTTCGCGATTTTTAAAAAATTTTTGGGGTGTCTGGGCAAAACCAACCTCGGATTCGGATTTAGGGCGTCAAAATACATAAGAATACATAGGTCTGGTTTCTAGAACAGACCACTTTTCTGTGCCGGTGATAATTACTCTCTCGTTATTTGACTCTTCAATATAATATTTGCAGGATCGTAAACTTTATAAACATTATACAAATATTTGACCGACTTTACGGGCATAGACACTACTTCAATATTTATATGACAATTAAAAATACGTAATAACCGAGGACAATATGGTACTACAAATCGGTTATCTACAGTTTGATTGCGATGCATAACACTTTTACCATCATTTCATCGTTTATAATACGGATACCCATCAGACGTTATCATAGTTTCTTCTCGAAATTCTCTTGGGTAATATTTCGAACCTAGACCGTCAATGATACATCTGCTATCACACGGTCCATGAATCTTATTTTTAACCACAATGTTATACAATATAAAATCGATCTCAGAATCCGGAATTTCAGCAGAAATAAATTGATAAATATCATTCACCGTAGGCAATTTATAACCATCTCTTAAAGTAATTAAAATGTGCGCATGAGGTAAACCTCGTTTCTGAAATTCTACTACATGTACGTGAGCTGATACTTCTCCGAAGTATTTCTTTTTGGTTATTAGGGAGATTAAATATTCTTTTTTCAAATCTCGCACAAATATCAGCACGATCTGAAACCTGTTGACCCAGAAATAAATTGTCTTTAATTTTTCGCCAGTTAGGATTACACGTCATTGTTATAAACAGGACAGATTTCCCTTCCATACGGACTATAGTCATTGCATCTTAATAATTTTGCATCATATATCTAGGAGAACCAACAAAAGTTGATGGCAATATAATTATTTTCCCCACTTGACAATTTCTATCATTTGCAGTAACGACCTAACAAAAACACATTAAATGTATTCGGTCTTATGCCTATTTTGTATTTAACTTAGGATGCCTTAATTACACGAACATTACTTTCTTCATCTTGTACATTATCATTATCTACTATGAATTTTCTATTATTTATTTTCGGTATATCTTTATACCCACTTTGCGATCCATGAGGATAAAACAGTGGATATACCATAGGTTATAATCACCTTCGCTGATACTCCGACTTTACTTATACCTAAATATGTACAACACGAAAAGAAAGGAGAGAGTAACCAACACACGAGACGCGCACAATCACACTCGCAAATGAAACTATTAGAACATAAAATTAATTAATTCTTTATTAATGATACTAAGTGTTCCATAAGATTTCCTAATATTAATCATTCGCCAGGAATTACGCCTCCTTCCCTACCTCCGGGTAGCTGAACCTGGAACATAAAGACACTCTAGCCACTAATTCTTCCGAAATCGCCTCGATGGGATGACCAGGGTACCTAAGAACAAAAAGGAAAAACTCGAACCCGACCCGCACTACACACAATTACTTCCACCACGACGATAATCCTTTCTGTACTCGATCACTCACCCTGACTCACAATTATTCCTACTAATTCACTTCCGTACTCTATAGAGTCCCAATTACTACTTGGGTAAAGAAACGTAAACGATCATCGCAATTTTCCTTTTCTCATCACCTCCTATTATCATGGGTGATCGCAAGTAAGTCTCCTCAAAGCCGCAGCAATATGAGGGCAATTGGGACACTCTGTTAGCACTACCCCTTCCTTGCCGTACCACTGGCAGTACGTCTGGCTAAGGTACACCTGCTGACGGTTTGGACATCATAGACCTAGGTGACCCGATTGTTGGCAGGAATAGCAGACAGCCCGTGGACATTCTGCTAACCGATGGCCTTCGAACAAGCACATGAGGCATGATTTTGTGGACATGAATCCACTGTCGGTTGTCACTGCTGCCACATCCCTCTCAAGCTTCACTTGTCGTTTCTTCTTCGTCTTTAATTTTATCCGCGGCAGTTCCTCTGTATCACTCTCTTCTTCTTCCAACGTACCTCGCGCAATACTCAAGGATTTCAACTGTTCCAGTTCTTGAAGGTTTTCATGATTCCGGACCTACTATCCTTGAAAGCATAGTGGTTCTCTCGTCGAACTTCGCGAGGCGATCTCCTCTAAGGGGGAGGCGCTCATTTCTCTTAATCCCTCTGGCCACGCGCTGTGGAGCTGTCTTGATCCGAAGAGCATGAGCTACTGAAGCTGAGATCTCTGAAATCTCTGTTGAGTCAACTCGAATCTTCTCAAAGCCTTCTCCCTCGGACGAGATACCCTCGTTCCTCTTGCTCTCTCGGTCCTCACGATGTTAAGCTATTTTGATGCCAAGAGTCTGAGCTGCTGGAGCTGAGGTCTCTAAAATCTCTATTAAGTTGGTTCAAGTCTTCTCGCCAGGAGCTTCTGCCGATATGAGACTGTTGCTTCTCTCTGCATCCTGGACAACGTGATCTTGAGCTATCTCTATTCGAGGAGCTCGATTCCGTGGAACTGAGGTCTCTGAAGTTTCTCTTACGTCGACTCGAGTCTTCTCGCCGCGATCTCCTTCGGAAATAGTTTGCGTGGTTATTTCCCCTATCCAGGGCACTTGTAATCTGGACCATTATCAATATGAGTCCTCTTCTCTATGCTCTAAACCCAACGCATCTCGCTATTCCTCAATAGTACATAATGTCTCAAAAATCTACAGGAAAGACGGCTGAACGTTCTTTGATCTTTCTAAAAAAGAGAGAAACTCGACCCATTCACTCGAATAATTTCCAATTAATGATCCGAGAGGAAATGCTGAAATAACTCGACCACGTAGTTTTGTTGCTGTTTTTCGCTATTCTCTCGAATAGCGTCTCCCCCACACCTAAATTTGTATTTATTTTCCACACTCTGCCGACTAACCTGGAGGAAAGAAAATCAATTGTATTTTCTCGATTATGTGAATTTTTAGCGACGCGTGTTAAAATAATTGACGTCGGGAATAATTATTCGTTATCAATTATTTCTAGCGATAAAACTCCAAACCTAATGGCACATGAAAAAAAATACAAATTTACCAACAACTTAGTATCTCGCAAAAATATCCACTGCTGTTGTTTTACTTCGCGCCTTCGAACTGAGAAAAACAAAAAATATTCTCGACCTTTATAATTAATTTGCTTTGCAATTGTGCGAGAGTTATTGCCAATTTCCTGAAACAAAAGATTACTCGACTGTCTCGAATCAACTTGGCCTCTTGGTTTGTTCAGAACACCTGCAAAAGAAAACAAAAAACCACAATTTCCCCGATTTTTTTTGCTTTACAGCACCACACACTATTTCACCTCAACCCAACACGACTCGTTGTTGCTAATTTTTAATAGTTGGGCGCCATCTGTGATGTAGTGACTTACTAATATTGGCCAAAACCTTTCTGATGACCTAGCCGTCACCCCATCACTACCTCTGCTTGACCAGAGACTCGTTCTCGATAAGGGGGGTCAGAATTAGCAACTTCCACCACAACGATAATCCTTCCTGTACTCGATCACTCACCCTGACTCATAATTATTCCCGCAAATTCACTTCCGTACTCTATAGAAGTTCCAATTACTACTTGGGTAACGGCGAAAAGGAAAGTAAACGATCATCGCAATTTTCCTTTGCTCATCAGCTCCTATTATCATGGGTGATCGCAAGTCATCCTCGATGACCGCGCCACGACTCGTCCTGCGCGCCCCTATAATTCTAATTAGGCTCGCGAGTCTAATTTCTTACTTACCGCACACTCCGTGGTTTATCATACTCCGCGCGGTCTCTCCTTCCCTCTTCGCGAGCTCGCCTCCCGACGCGCGTTCCTACTCTCTCTGCTCATCTCACACTCTCTCTCTCCCTCTCTACGCTGTTCTCGCAGCCGTGCCCTAGGTTGCGCGACTCTGCAGTGCTGACCCCTTCCTCGACCCCATATCATGTATATGTACGTATACGAACGTATGCGCTGCCCGCTCGGCGTCTTCGGCAATGACAACAATAACAAGGCAGCGCTCACCAATAGCTCTGCCTGTGACTCGGTCACACATCTTCATCTACATTGTATACTTGTTTCATTGGAATTTACATGATTAGAATGAGATTCTGAAGTATTTGAATTATCAATAAGATTATTATCGCAACATTCCTTGTATCAACTTCTCCTTTCTTCTGCTTGAATCCGTTGCCTTACTTCATATTCCCTCTTCTCTACAGAAGTACGTCTAATTCTAGGTCTACCTCGACGCCTATTTTCATTAATTACCTGATTAGTATGATGTTCCGATCTATTTGAGATATCATTGATATTATTACCGCAACGTTCTCTGTATTGTCCTTTTCTTTCATTTGCTAAAATCTGTAGCCTTCTCAAAATTCCCTTTCCTCTTGAGAAGTACGTCTAATTCTAGGTCTACCGCGACGAAGATTTTCATTTATTACCTGATCTACATTTTCATGTTCCATTTTTTACTATTATATAAATCACTGTAATGAATTTTCAAATGAATTAATAATAAATAATCAACCACATTAAATATTAAAAACGAATCAAAAATGTAATTATAATTTTATGAATATTTAGCAACAAAATAAATGGTCAATATAAATAATTAAATGTTTTAGGTTGAACAATAACAGTCAAAGGTAAAAAATAATAATCAATTTTTATATATTCAATGGTATATATTCAATGTTAGACATTCAATGGCAAATGTTCAATCGTAAATCTTCAATGGCAAATGTTCTATCGTAAATCTTCAATGGTAAATGTTCAACGGTAAATGTTCGATGGTAAACGTTCAATAGTAAAGATTCAATACTAAATTTTCAATGGTAAATAATCAATAATTAGTGGCCAATATTCAATAATTAATAGTCAATCTTCCATAACTTGACGTTCTAAACGTTCGAAAAAATTAAGTATACACCTATCAGATGTATACTTGCTTACACATGAAAAACATAATTCGTATCGTTAGTAACATTATAATTGTAAATATTAATCGATATTAAATTAAAGTATTTTCATATTATGTATTATAGCATGTAAAAGCGAGTTATAAAAATTCAATAATCCAATAACCCAATAACCCATCCATCAAACCCAACCCAACCCATCCAATCACCCACCAAAGCCACCAAACCCGCGAACCCCCCCCCCCCCGATCACACCACCCACCAAGATCCCAACCCAAGGGATCAGATCTTCTGGAGCGGGTATGGTAGGAGGGAAAAAATAATAATAATTTCAGCCATCTGTAGCTGAAGGTTTTCGCTTCATAGGACTGCCAAGATAAGCTATTTCGATGATGTCAACAGTTCACACAACTGTCTCAATGTCGTTACATTTGTGACAATCGAATTCGCAATGGTTGCAAAAAGAACACCCTAAAACTTTTAAAGAAGATGAAGATCATTTTAAGGATCAGCTGAAACTAGAGATCTTGAAGATCAGTTGAAGGTCATAGAAGCTGGAACAACATTTGGGTTTTTCTGCCAAGGTTATTTTAGTAGTACCATTACCTGGAAAATTATTAGGGTGTTCCGGGTCTTTTTGGGCGCCCTGTCTTTATATAAAAATAGAAGACGTTCTCTTAAAAAGAATTATACTAATTATCATCCACTAACCTTGGTAACATTATTTTTATTCCACATACAAACGTAATTTTTAGTAGCATTAACATAACTCATATTAATTATGTTAATACGAATAATTATATCTCTTAAAATTCAAAAAATTGGGTTGGTTAGATTAGGTATTTCATCTTCTAAGTTAATTTCAGGTGATGAGGTGTTTGAGATTTCGCATGAAGCTGCTACACATCAACTATGGTAGTTGACATTACGTAACTAAATGATTTCATAGTCACTTCTGAAGGCTTAATTTCGAATAATATTATAATATATAGTCGTCGAACTTTATTATTCGACGAAGATAAGTTTGAAGTAGAGAAATTCATATTTTTATCCTCTGAAACAAGTTGCAATACTTTCCCCTATTGCAACTGCAATGCTGATTTAATCTCTTCAAACAAGTTCCAATCCCTAGCAAGATGTTGAGACCAACTTTTGGCTTCTTTTTTAAGACAAGTCGGGACTAAAAGTAAAATAGTCTTATCTGGTATTTCGTTGCTCTTAAGGTGTAACGTTCCCACTGTTACCGATAAAAAAGGAATTCACATTTCGTTAGGTAAAATGCCAGTGGAGGGTGACCACAAGAGCGAGCAAGATAACATAGCTACTCCACCTATATCTTTTCATTTTTTTTTTTGTTTTACCTCATCATTATATATTTCTTTTAATTCAATCATCAAATTGAATTTCATACCTTTATTTTTTTTGTTGATTCATTAGAACTTCAGTTTAGCAGAGTTTTAAAGAAGCGTAAATATAAATAGTCAGTGAATTTGTCTCTCTCGCTCTCACGGACAAGAAAATATACACTTTAAAGTGCGCAATGACGTGCAAGTATATTGCGAGCAAGAGTAAAGTATTTATCGAAATCACCCGACTTTGACTCGTAAGCGAGAAGAGTGTTTTCGGTAAATACGAAGGAGGACGAGAGATGTTGACGTGATTTGGAGAGACACGGGATAGGCAGTCTTTTCCGTGCTCGCGAGCCACACGGGCCTTCTTCTCCTCTCGCATATTGACATCGGCACATTTGATTTGCAGCTACGAGCGGCGACTATACAATCACCGGTGAGCATTTGTCTGCAACGTCAGCAGCAGAGGAGCAACGCCAGGGAACAGATAAGTAAGGACGAGGCGTAGGACTACCCAACAGGAGAAACTGCGCCAAGTTGTGGCTGACGCACAATGGCCAACGGCGAACTTTCCTTCAAATAAACACACATATCGCAGCAACCTTACCGTCTACGACAGAAAACAGGGGCATAGCCCTTCCCTCTGAAGTTGACTCGGAGGGTTGCCGAGACGGACGATGCTGCGGAGGTGATGTGACGCGGAGAGGCCGTTCGTTCGCGTATATAGAGATTTTTTTCTTTGATTGCACTTCTTTAAATTACCGGCCAATCACCTTTCATTTGTTATCCATTATAAGAGAGCGCGCGTCCCGTGATCTATTTTTGGTTTTGCAGTTACGCGTCTAACCAACATAAAAAATAATCTTTTTTTTTCTTTCCTTCCTTCTTTATCTCCTACGTGAGTTGGCGGTTTACTTTTCCTTAGTTTATTTTATAAGCATCTGTTAGGTTGCGCTCTCAACCTCTGATCGCTCACAAAGGAGAACTATACGAGAGCAACGCCACCTCTGCGAGCTAAGTCAGCTCGCCTCCAAACGATTGGCGTCGAGATTACTCCGCCGATCACTCCGCTTCCCGGCCTGCGCTCTACGAGTTAAGCTAGCTCGCCCTCGTACGATCGACGAACTAGTCATCGAAGTAGCAAGACGTCATCACCATGCTGCGCTTGCTCATCATACTGTGCCAAATGGCATACAGCGTGATCCAGCTCCAGCGGTGTAAACGCCAAGAATCATCCGGTACCTCCTCCAGCACGAGTAAAACCGACGACCTCGCAATCGCCAGCGGTAGAGAGTCGTTCCACCCAAACCGAGAACACACTTCTCTGGAGTGGATAAATACCTAGTGGCGCCCATAACACCTGCGAAACATTCGCCCTCACCTTCCGTACCGATACCGGTACCAATCGCGCTGCAGAGTTGGGACAACTTTCGCAGAGCATTATGCGGATATCAACCGCCCGTACCAGAGTTTGCTGGCCTCCCACACGAGGACCCACGACGCTACGTACAACGTTGCGAGGAGTATATTGCAACCTACCGTATTCCAGCGGATGACTACACACGAGCGCTCAGCAAAGGACTCACTGAAGATGCTCGCTCATGGTGGCGAGATTACGAGACTTTCAATCTCGAATGGCAGCGTTAAGGAGCTATTGCTTCTCATCTATGACAGTGGTTGTGTTAGAAGCGAGCTCCTCGCCGATCTCTACGGCAGAAGGCAAGCCACAGATCAACCTGTCACTGTATTTCTTCACGAAAAGCTTTACTTTTCGGCCGGCTTCGACCGGAGGAATCCGAAGAGTCGATAATCACAGTGCTGCTCGAGCACATTCGGTCGCATCTACGGAAGTACATCCGAGCAGCCGACCCAAAGAGCTTCTCCCATCTCCTTGCTGTCGCCATGGACATCGAGAGAGACGTCCAAGAGGAAGCCGAAAGGTGCACCATTGTTACTCCACCATCGAAGGCTACTCGTATCCAACCACCAGCTGAGACGACGGTGACGCGATCAGTCAAGGCAACTAAAGCACTACCCAGACCGCCGAAACCAGAGCTAGTTGCCACAATGGCACGCTACAACAAAGCATCACCGGCAGCTATGGCTTCTCGAGCCATTAAGAAGACCCGTCATCCTCCAACACATACAAAAATGCCAAACTGGTATGACTTGCCGGACGGGGCATTTCCTCCCTCACCCTGTGGTGACCAGTAAGTCGCCATTCACAATCAGCTGCACCTCACGGTTCCTATACGTGGCCAGATCGCCACCATTTTCTCGAGTAGCCCGAATGCTACTCCCATCCACTCCAGTAGCCCGAGTGCTACTCCCATGCACTTCGATGGTGGCCAGAGGGCCACCGCTCTCACTAGTGGCTCGAGCACTACGCCCATCCGCTTCAATGGTGGCCAGGTTGCCACCGCTCTCACCAGTAGTCCAAGGGCTATTCCGATCAGCTCCAATAATAACAAGGAACCTATCACTTTCTCCTGCACCCGCAGTAAACTAAGGGCTAATGCTCCGCCCTTCTACAGCAACGTATATGCTGCGCCGATGATCTTCCACGGCCAGCGGGCTGCAACTCCATTCCGCAACAGCATGGATGCTGCTACAATCCACCAAAACTATAGCCAGGAGGCTGCCGTTCTACAGCAGCCATTCAGCTGCTTCAACACTTATCCATAGTAGCCAGAGCGCTACCACTCTTCCAAGCGACTTCGCAGCCGCCCCAGCTCACGATAGCCAGTGGGCTCCCCTTCTGCTAACCAGCAGCGCATCTGCACCGATCTCCAGCAGTAGCCAGGAGGCTGCCGCTCTCTCAACCAGCAGTACGTCTGTTCCAATCGTCAGCGGTAGCCAGGAGGTTGCTGCTCTCCCTAGCAACTTTGCAGTTGCTCCAATCAGTAGCGCGTCTGCTCCTTATTATTGTGGTAGTCAAAGGATTACCACTACACCAACCAACAGTTCCACAGTTGTTTCCCACAATATGAGCCCAACCCCGAGCAGTGACCGGATGGCCACTCTCAGTGACAGCAGCGCCATCACAAGCAGTCCGAAGACTACCTCAAATAGCGGTCGGAAACTGTCCAGCGTAGCGGGAGTGCGGCAGGACTCCACAGACATCGCTACAACCTTCGATCATGAAGAAAAGTATTAACAAAGCAGTGAAAAGAAAGACTTTAAAACAAACTTTGCGAACACACTAGTGATGCCAGTTGCGGATATTTAGGTCTTCTTGCGTCTATCGACGTCTTCTTGCGTCTTTCCTCTTCTTCTTTCCTATCTTGCGAATATTGTATTTTCCTTTCTTTCGCAGATTACTGTAATTATGGTATCTGCGTTTACCTTTCCGTTTACGGTACCTGCATGTACCTCTGCGTTTGTGGTTCCTGCGTGAACACTTGCGACCCTATGATCACCTGTAAATATTAGCGATATGTAAATTACACACCCACCAGCGTTACACTAATTTTTATAAAAACACTTGTAGCTGAGACCTCTGCAAACCGCGCTCCGCGTCTTCTAAAACGGAGGAGAATTGATACCGATATATTTATATATAAATATAAATAATGATTAAATTTCTTTTGCAAGACCCTCCGCGCCGTTTACAGTTAGTTAGCATTTCGAATTACGTGCCAAAACGATGGCTGGCGACAGTATAGTTCAGGTCCAGCGGCTCCTACAGTCGTTTCGTGTGGCCCGAGGGGATAAAGGCCAGCGCGGTCGACCCCCTCACCAACTTTTCCCACTGCGACATCTTCACAGATGGTCGAGGGAATTAGGCTAAGACAAGAAGTTAATAAAGCCCACCTTTTATCTATCAATTAAACTTTTGTTGTAATTTTATTGATAAACCCACGAGGTTCAAGGTCTCCTACCCTTGCCTCGTTTTTAATGGGTCTGTCCGACCCTTTCCCTTCCTCGTTATCCTTCCCACTGCCCCTACGATCTCGAACAACACTCGAGTTATTAAAGCGACACTAACTGGCTGGGTGACGCCTTACGGCGAGTTGGTTAAGCGCTACAATCAAGCCTCTTCTTTCCTCCCTTAATCGAGCGGGACCTCCCCCGAGGTGGTCTAGCTGGAGCCAAACCAGGCGACTGCAGGGAGCTTTCTCCGGCCTAGACTCTGCCGCCAAAGAGTCGACGTGGACGGGTCCGAGATGTGTCCGCCCTCCGCGCAACGTAGAAGCCTCAGTGGGGTGGTTAACGGTCCCAGCGACCGGCAACGTGGGGCAGCGCTTCTGCGGGCCTCCTCAACCCATCGTTCTCAGCAGACGTCAGCCCAGCGCTCTCAACTTCTACTCGCAAAGGAGAACTATGCGAGAACAACGCCGCCTCTGCGAGCTAAGTCAGTTCGCCTCCAAACGATTGGCGTCGACGTTACTCCGACGATCACTCCGCTTCCCGGCTTGCGCTGTGCGAGCTAAGCTAGCTCGCCCTCTGCTAACTATCGGCGTCGAGAACACTCCGCCGCTTGCTCCTTCGAGCCTTCGCTCGCTCTTATAAAATAAGCAACGAACTGAGGGCTCCTCCTTCGCTCCGTAGCGCCTCCTAGCGCTCCGAGCCTTCCTTGGTGCAAGGCAAGCACACAACTAGTGCTCCGCCGGTCCTTGCCGCGCTGTTTCCTGGAGCCCGAGCGACACGCTTGCATCAAGTTGCCATTGGCTATATTACTGCGATCTTTTTTTTTTACTATTATTGTATTAGATTTAAGTATTCAAATAAAGATTATTAAATATATATATGCGTGCAAGTCTATGTACCTGGGTCCATAGCCTTTTCCTTTTCCGTAAGTCCCAGATGCCATTACTTGACGTAATTAATTGAATTTATTTCTTTTATTATTTTTTTTTTAAGTTTATTAAGACAAGCTAATTCTTAACCAGAATATTATTGTTTCTTTTTCTATTTTAAGCTTGTTCTGTTTATTATTAGATCATTTAATTTCGTTTTCTTTTATTTTATTTATTCTATTATTCAAATTTGCTTATATTTTATTCCTTTTGCTTTTCTTTTATTCAATTTTCTTCCTGGCGACGAGAGTACACGCAGAGCAAGCACGAGGATTTGCTGGTGAGAAAAAGGTAAGAACTTTTCTGGTACCCTTGGTGGGACCCAGGTCATTATAAGACGTTCTACGCGGCTTTGATAGGATAAGTCTAGAGTATATTTTATTTTTTCTCTCTTCATTTTTCTATTGCTTTTATCCCTATGGTACGGAATTTCACCACATGCGAGTGGATTGAGACTACGCTGCAAGCCGCGCGGATCAAACAGTTAGAGAGGGAGGGCAGACGGAAATCAGAGGAGATCGAAGGGTTGAAGGGAACAATAGCGATTTTGGAGGATTTCTGTGTGGATCCGAAACGAGTAAACGGCGAATTAAGGAAATCGTTACAACGCGTACAATTCCAAACCGTGTTGAACCAAAGGGATGGGGATGTTAGACAACATCGCGTACTTAGGACTTTCGATTTTATAGACGATAGACGACGAGACGTACACGAGCGATTGGATGAGTTCATAGCGGAATTTGAGAGAGCACATCTCAATTTAAATATTTTACACGTGCACCCAGTGCCAGGCGCATAAGACGACTGGTCGGGTTATATTAAATTCATGAACTTAGATTAGATCCCAGCGTCTAAATGAATTATGTTAATTTTGAAAATTTACATAACCTTAACAGAATTTCGCGTACATTTCTATGAATATTCTGACTTTCAATAAATCTTTTGAATAATTCATTAAAATTAAGCCCTCACAGTAGAATACGTTTCATATAATGTACAATCGCGTACTATAAATGTCATAAATTTGGGGAGATTTTTTTTTAAGTGCAATAATAATCCAAGTGTAACACTTCTCTTTCCTTTTGCAAAAAAAGGAGAAAAAAAGATGTCCGTCGCAGGTTGACGCTGAATCACACGGGCTATCGGGGAGTTAGACATAGGAGCAAACGCGGGCGAGCCGGACTCGCGAGCCGTCGGACCACGCGTCAGACTGTCGGCGGAAATCCCAACCCCGCGACGGTACGGGCGGTACGTAGATCATTAGATTTCGCGGCCCATATACCGGGCATCGGTGAGGAAGAGCTAAGGACGATAGCCCAACGGGGAAATTCGAATCCCTCGAAAACACCAATGCCTCTCGCGCAATATAATCTTCCGATTTTCCACGCAAGCCCCGCGGACAAACCTACACGTTACCTGCGGGCACATCTGAATTATTTGATCGCCGTTGACGCTAGAAATGACGACTTTAAATACATCCTCGGACAATCATTATGCGGCCCGGCCTACGATTGGTGGGAACACGTGGAAGCATCAATTCACCGCGTGGAGGACTTCCGCGAGCGGTTGCTCTCAAATTACTGGAGCGACGGTATCCAGGTTCAAGTCCGACGGGAGCTAGAGTTTGGATACTATCGGGCCGACGGGAACCTCATCCGCAGTGAGTACGTGTTAAACCTGTACAATGACGTCCGAATGCTTAGCGATGCGCCTGCGTGCAGAACCGTTAAAAATAAACTGTTCAAAGACTTTGACGAAGGGATTCACCAATCCATTCTCGGCCAAGGGATAGATAATATTAACGATTTAATAAAACTTTTAGATAGTTTGAAACAAATGGGGGAATAGAACTCAAGTTTGGGAGCCCGGATAAGTGAGAATTTAACGAATAGGTCGGAGCTTGCAGTAGGGCAAAACTGCCAGGGTGAACAGCGGGGGGGCCCACAAAAGTTCAGCTTCCGTCCACAGGAATTTAGCGCTTCTACGCCTCGCCCGTCACGTAACCGAGCCATCTCTTCTAATTGGCGTGAGAATCGCACGCCACGTGTAGAGAGTGATGGTCGGGACAGCCTACGGAACACGATGGGAACGCGCCCCTGCGAAAATAGGTCAGTAAATCAGCTGGAAGTAGTTGAGGACCAGGGAAACGAGTGATCGTTACATCGACTGCCTCGGAAAACGACTCTATAGTGCAACTAAGAGACGACGTCGGTGTAACAGACACTCCAACCTCGGAGGTAGCAAATACCTTAGAACCTGAGATAAACTCAATCTTTGAATCACCCCACGATCTCTTGTTGGGAAAGAAGTTCAGGGGGGACAGGAGACGGGCGGAAGTAATTAAATGCCTCGAAATTGAAGCATTTTTTAAGGAAGCCCGATTAAAATACTAATTGACACAGGTAGTAAAATCACATGTGTATCAAAACGCTTCTTCTTAGATAATCGGAAAAAATTCCAGAAATGTCCGACGTTTCCAGTGGTCAACAAGCATGCATCAGTATTTACTGGCGAAAAATCTGCTCGTATTAAACAGCAGTTTCGCGATAACCTTAATTTTGGATCGGTATCGGTTGAGTTGAACTTTATGGTAATCCGTAAGTTAGGCCGCGACGGCATACTAGGAATAGATGTTCATAAGGTGTTAAGCGCGATAATTGATGTCGACGAGGGCACGATGTACATTCAATTGGAGGGGTCTCGAGACAAGGTTACCTTAAACTTTAAAAAAATCAAAAAGCCGTTGGATGAGCTGGCGAATTTCAATGAGATAGTGAATGAGTATATATGGGCGCGAGAAAATGATGCGATACGCTAGGAGGCTACATCCGATAGCGGAGGAGAGGAGTCGTTTGAATTAAGTGATGCTGAAATACAAGCCAAAATCGAACCATTGTCCTCGTTATCACAGGACCAAAAAACGCGATTGAGAAAATTGATTGGGCGATACAGAGAAGTATTAAAAAAAACTCTAGCGTGTTTCAAAAATTTCAAATATAAGTTGAAATTTAAGGACGATAACCCGTACTTTCATAAATCTTATCCGATACCGCACAGATCCGGACAAGGTCGCGTCAATTGAAGCATTCTCTGCACCCAAAATGTCAAACAGTTAAAGGGCTGCCTCGGCCAGGTACAATTTTGCGCGAAATTCACGGACACCTTATCAAGGGAGATATCACCTTTACTCGAGTTAGAGAAAAAGGGCGTGAAATGGAAATGGGGTGAGAAACACCAAGTCGCATTTGATCGTGTAAAGGACTTGTTTTGCACTGAGGCCCTCCTCTACCACCCGCGAAGGGGCCGCCCTTATCATTTAATGACGGACGTACCATGGTTAGCTGAACCTTGAAGGGCGCGGAATTGAACTATTTCACTACTGAATTGGAATTATTGACGATCGTGTGGGTTCTGCTTAAATTTCGAACCTTCCTGTTGGGCACCGGGGTCTATATTGAAATGAACCATAAGGCACTATACTACCTCCTTAAATGTAAATTCCTGAAGAGTTGCCTCACGCGATGGCGCTTAGCCATTCAAGATTATGACTTGCAAATAAATTATATTGAGGGCCCAAGCAACTATATAGCGAATACCCTCAGCCGTATACCCGGAATGTTAATTGCGGCACTCTTGACGCGTAAATCCGATATATCGCTACGTAAGGAATTAAAAAATATACAAGAACTGCAAAACCAAAATAACAGATTGAGAAACATAATTAACAAATAAAAAAACGGCACAAGCGTGGGAAGTTATAAACTACATGGCGGGATACTCATCAAAGGAAAAGGGGCGCAAGATAGAATTGTACTTACCCCACAATTAGCCGCGAATTTAATTAAAGAAATTCACAAATTATACGCCCACATAGGAGGTCTAAAATGCTACAAAATGATTAGTGAGGATTTCACATGTGTTAAGTTAAAGCGTGCGGTTTTCAAGTTCATGAAAAGTTGCATGGTACGCCAATTAAATAAAGTCTATACGCAACAAAACCGTGCTCCCACAAAACCTATTACCCCTAGCAGACCGAATGAGTTGATATCAATCGATTTCATAGGGCTACTACTGGTATGGAGAGGGGGGGAGGAGAGATACATACTATCAGTAGTAGACGCGTTTACAAAATATGTACGATTGTATGCCATAAGGCGGGCAGATATACGTACCACGCTAAAAAAGATATTCAATAATTTCATTCCAAACTTTGGAACGCCCGAGTTCATACAAACAGATCACGGTACTCAATTTACAGCTAAGGGATGGATATATAAGTTGAGAGACAATGGAATCAAAACTACCTTTTCTTCTATCCGCCATCCTCAGAGTAACATCGTGAAAAGGGTGAATAAGGAAATGGGGCGTTTTCTAAAAACTCTGGTCTCCGAAAGCCATCAGGGATTGGCACGCTGGGATTCTCTGGTAGAATCATGCATAAATGAGATCCATCATGAGACCACAGCGTTCACACCGGTCGAATTGCAAAACTTACGCGTAATTCGTTACAATATCGGCGACCGCGTATTGATAAAATCGCACGGCCTCTCCAACGCAGACCTGGGCATCGCCTCGAAATTCCTTGTATTATATGAAGGTCCTTATAAAATAATAGCAAGGAAGGGCGAGGCCACATACGTGGTGGGAACCAACAGTACGAACTTACGAGGTATGTTCCTTTGCTGCGACATTATGCCATCCAGGCAGAACAGGAGGAGGATAGGACGGAAGCTGCAGGTAGAGATCCTACGCCTGCAGCAGAAGATAGTGCACATAGAGTACGAGAGGGTGCTAAAGGGAGTGAGGAGAGAGCAAGAACTTCTCCAACTGTACTACGGACTCCCTTCCCACCAACCAAGCGTAATTCAGGCACGAAGGCGGCTACAAAGGAAAGCATAGGAGCAGGAGATGAGGGAGAAGTACAAGGCTATACTGGTGCAAATGTACTCCCCCCCCCCCACCTCCAATGTCTCCTCCAACTCCGGCCGTACCTCTGTTAGACCGAGAGGCCATTCGGCGAAGGTTCCTCGAGAGAAGTAAGGCAGTGAGGAAAACGCCGGCCAAACGAGGAAATTAACATAGAGGAATAAAAATAAAACTAAACTTTTTTTTATCGTTTTTTTCTCCCTTACCCTTTCCTTATCTACCTTACTTGTTGTTTTTTTTCTCCCTTTACCGAGGAGCATTTGCCAGCGACGTCAGCAGCAGAGGAGCAACGCCAGGGAACAGATAAGTAAGGACGAGGCATAGGACTACCCAACAGGGGAAACTGCGTCAAGTCGTGGCTGACGCACATCGGCCAACGGCGAACTTTCCTTCACATAAATACACATATCGCCGCAACCTTACCGTCTACGACATATTTTTGTTTAATTTATGAATTTTAAAAGACTACAACTCAGAAAATTTTATTATATTTTTAGCGAAATCATCTGTACTTAACTTAAACTAAGCAGTTAATGTTGTTTGCCAATTATTAAGATATTTAGATTCATCATTATCTTCAAAAATTATATTTTGTTGATTTTCTAGATGAATTGCTAAACGTGTAACAGTATGACTACGCCCATATAAAGGATATTTTTGTAAACGCCATGAAGCTTCCATCGGGCTCAAATATCTACCATTCACATATTGTCTAATTTCATCATAAACGTCGTTATTTTGACTTTTATTAACTTTATCAACTTTATTAAATTTATAAAAAGCTCTATCACTACCTTTATGTATGTAATCAAAGATGTACTTGATACTTTAAATAGAAGCGCAATATTCAACATTTATATGACACTTATGTTCTTGTAATAATAATCTATTGTAAGGAACAACTATCGAATTATGGACGAGGAATAATTTTTTAGTGGTTTTACTTCTATGTGTATGACCATCTAATGTATTATTAGTACGTTTATATAATGGATCCTCATTTTTTTTACATGCCGTTGATTCTTGAAAAGGTTTAGGAAAATTTTTAGTACAAAAATTTTTATTTTTATTTATACAAGGAGATTTTTCAGTATGTGGTCTTGTGCAACATATGTTTTATAACTAATTTTTGTAGTACTTTTTTTTAGTTTATATTTAGAAATATTTAATATATTATAATACATAATTATTGATAAAAAGTTCTATAGTACAGGATACCAAAGATGATTGAAATCATTGAGTATAGCTACTCCACAAACAACAATAAAATTAAAAATTTTAAACATTTAAATCTAAAAATTGTTAGTACAACAATAACTGTTTGTTATATGTGTTATAATTGAGAGGTTGACGATCGGAGCAAGTATAGTTGACTGTATAACTATGCATATACTATGTACAATATATATACACATGTATACATGTATGTGTGTGTGCGCGCGTGTGTGTGCTAATACACTTCACAGTATATGCTAATACACTTCATTTTCTGAAGAATCAGTCTTTATTATCTCTAATTTCGATAAACTTTCATCGTTTTTTGAGTCTTCATTTTTCATATGCATCAACTGGATCATTACCTCTGTCAATTTTGAATGCTGTTTTTTTCTTTTCGACTCAAAGACAATAACCGATCAGAATTGAGTAATTAATCGCAGGTATGTATCTGAGATTGTCGCGATCATAAGTATCATGTATACAATAGTACATTACGCTACAAGTGCGGAAAGTAGGCGATTCCCGCACGCGCGGAGATTGCCGCTCGAGCGCAGCGAGA
>JAWWEQ010031012.1:0-22606 GCA_035583055.1 Torymus tubicola
ATTTGACGATAAAAGGGTGTCACAAGGCCGTTTTCTTTGGTAACAAGTTCTTATCGTCTGCCCTATGACCCATAGAAGCAGAAATAATTACTTCAGAGGCGTGTCTATGCCTTGAAAAATGTGCCTCCAAATTTAATTTTGGTCGTCTTTGGAACCAGTTTAGGGCAAAGTTTCCGAAGAATTCCACATATATAAATCGCGATAGATATTGTACGTATAGATTTATAGTCTAAATTTTTAGGTATTTCAACAACAATTAGGTTAATAACTTATTCGAATTTTAAGAAAAATCTGGTAGTATCTGACATGATTTCGAATATAAAACTTTATTCTGATAGATGATGAGGTGGTTCTCAATAAAGATGCGAGAGCAAGGATTATCTTTTTTTTTAAACTCAGTGTACAAAATCCTCATGACTATTTGTAGAAGAGGAAGTGCGCGATACGTGCATTTTGACAGATTGTGTGCAAAGTAATTCATGTCCGGCACTGAATGATACAAAGCAAATATTGAAAGAAGAATTAAAATCGAAATAAAAGCTAAAAAAAAGGGAAAATGTCAATATGCAAAATTGGAAATGAATGACAAGGCAGTGTAATTGATACGATCAGTTATAGTTTTTTTCTAAATATCCGATGATGAATTGTAGTTTTAATAACTATCTGCCATCGAATAATTTCGTATTTCAATTGATATAAGATCTCATATATGTTGACACATAAAACACAACCCACAAAACGTAATGCGAGAAAAATCTCACGTGAAGAATTTTCGGTTAAATTTACATGGATTCACATAAGAAATGTGACATAGCATAAATATAAGATGTTATTTGAAAATATTCAACGACGATTCAAGTTCTCTTATTTCACCATCTATTATGTACCCTAGAACAACATCTCCGCGTTAAGTAGAATTCAAATCCTTAGGGGAACGCTTCTCCTAGTAATTTGTATTCTAATGAGCGCTCGGCGCGAATGAATACACAAATATAAAATAAAATCAACCACTGAACTGGGTTAAAGGTACAAGTATCTTAATGAAGTAGAGAGACCGCGCACACGCTCAGAGAAACGGGCGATGGCTGCACGCTGGGTTCAGCGCCCATTCAAAGTGTATAGCCGGCTTAACGCGCTAGTTCTACTGCAAGGCTATATATATATATATGTATATGGTCGAAGTGTACGACGAAGGGCGCGGCATTTGTAAACGCAGAATTTCGCTTTCAATATATCGTCGTTCATGGAATTTATAATGCAATTCCTCTTTATTTAAAAGACTTGCTGGATTGCTGGAATTTTTCCCCGATTACGTTGGGGAATACAACTCTCTTGTCATGGAAATTCTTTTGATTTATACCATCGCGTTAACAAACAATTTTATTTCATCGAATAATAATTCCTACGACGATTTCTGCTCAGATGATCTTCTTCTATTTTTCTATTGTTATACTTGACAAATCTTACTGTTTAATCGATATTGAGTTTTAAGTTATTCTGATAAAGAATGGTGTAAAGATTTGTTGAAATGCTATCGAGTTTTTTAAATATTTTCTTTGTAAGTCAATGAAATGTAAAAATTACTACATTCATTTCCCTCGTGTTTAGGCATTCGAATTACTCACTCGGCGTATAAAAAATATTCACAAAGCATAATTAGAAAAAGTCCTCTTACTCATATATAAACCTTAAGACGTATATATAAGAAGCTGCTCGAATCGAGTGTCGCCACGTTTTCCACTCCCATCAGGCAAAATCTTCTACTTCGATGGCCGCGCGTCTGGAAATCTTCGAAAAAACCCCGATTTCGATTAAAGCTACCTCTTTCATCCTTATACTTCGACCCGGCAAGACACACACACACACACACATATACACAGCCGCGACTACAGCTCTCTAACAATTCCTCTCCTCGATTCCGTCACGGAGTGTGGGGCCTCGTAAAAGCCGCACAAGAGTCGCTTCGGCGCTATAGAGAGAAAAAGAAAGCGAGCAAGAGAGGGAGAGAGAGAGAGGGCGAGAGAACGAAAGAAAAAGAGAGCAGAAAAAGGAACGCGCGCGAGAGAGAAAGGGAGAAACTTTTACGATTCTCGCCTGTGCAAAGCTCCTCGACGGCCTATCGAAATTTCTAGGACCGCACGCGCAGCTGCACAGCTGCGTCGCATTCATCTTCCTCGCACCTCGGGAAAATACTTCGTCGCAGATATTGGGGACGAGTCCGTCGTCATAGTCGTCGCGTCGTGCTCGACGAATAGTCGTCGCGCGCTGCGCGCTCTTCAGCGTGATTTTCGACGACGGGCAAGTGGAAGGAGGCGCTGAAACGCTCGCTAATTAGCGACCTGGAGAATAAGGGCATGGGCGTGCCCGTTTAAATAAGTAGCTAATACCCCCGGCCGGGATTGCGCGCTGTTCAAATTCTTTCTCATTTTCTTCAACATTTTTTTGTAGCTGGGTTCGCTGCTTGGTTTACTTCCTTTTTTTCGCGCTCCAGGATTCCATTGTTGTACTCTAGGAGGCGAGAAATACATGGTCGCACGCGCCCTATTGGAGAAAAATAATTACCGATCCGCGAGCGCTGTGAGCGTTGTTATAGCCACGCAGGGCAAAACTCTCGAGGTTTCTTGTCTGGTAGATGGTGAAGCCCAGGATATCGATTTTTTCATTCAGCGGAATCTGGGTTAAATATTATTTTGCGAAATGTGTTGTGTGTTAGCTTTTTTTTGCGAGTTGCTAAGATATGCGGTTACGCATTTATACACAATGTTTGGCGTTACTATTTTCTGGAATTAAAAAGTGTCAATGTTTTGTCTTCAAAATAATTGGAAAAAATAACTAAAAATTAATTTCTGTCCAAAATTGAGTTACACTACTTTTATGTATTTACTCATAGTATTGGGAAAGATTTTAATAACTTTCCCATTTAGTAAGCTAACAATTTTTTTGTTCTAAATATCATATATTTATATATACTTCAACTGACAGGATAAATTTTATAGATTTTATTTTTTAAATATTATAAAGATATTGTAGGCATATACCTTTTGAATTCACAAAGAATAACTACACACAAACATAACCTTTAGTAATTCTTAATTGGCTATCACATCTCACCTAAAGATAATCTAGTTTTCACTGAGCATAAAAGTAGAACTTTCTCAAATTTGCTCTGCTGAACTTTATATCATGCTCTAAACTTTATTGATTTACTGACGCGGAATTCAAATGCGCTTTATAAAAAATAAAATTACATAATTTATGTATAAAATATAGAGTGCATTTTTTAAAGTTTTTTTTTAACTTATTACAATTAGTATTTTCTTGTTAACAATAGATTATTAATAATTTAGTTATAAGAATACTAATGGCATTCACTGTTAATAGATTGTTTAAAAATAAATATACTACCGGCCCTGCTGTCCGTTGATTATAGTGGAAAGGCTGGAAGGTACGATGATAAAGATTGGAGACCTCTTCATTGTTCTTTCTTTATTAAGAATCGGGTAAAAAAGAAACCAATATCTCCATACAAAAAAATTAAGGTGTTTTGTCCCAGCTTACGAAGGTGGACTTACCAGAAATGCTCTAGTAACTTTCATCAGATACTTTTTCGTTGGATGGTTTGATGATAGAAATTAAATTCTAGAATTTTTTTTAAGAGGATATTCGTTTTCCTTCTACTTGAACTTTAATATAAAAAAGAAAGACAGCGAATATGTTTCTAATCTTTATTCTCGTACTCTTTTGCAGTCTTGACACTAGCACCACTGGGCAGTAGAGGCGGTTGCACTATTTTTTTGAAACAATTGTTAATAATTGTTTAGTTTAATTCGCTGAAAAAACATTTTCCTTTTATTTTTAGGATCTCATTGTAACAGTTTATTTGCGAAATAAATAGTAAATTACGTAACACGAGTGCAAAGTAGATGCTTCTCATTCAAACTGGTATCGCCTCGCATTACTTGGACAATAATAGACTAGGTATTACGTTAACTTAGTACGTAAAAATCACCATTAATCCATGTTAAACCAGCGCAAATAGACATTAAAATTCGAATTTTACGGCTTTGTTTCAAAAACATATCTTTGTGCTAAAATACTCAAATTAGAAATATTGATTTAATGATTCTCTAAATGAGCGAAACAAGTATTTACCATTGAAATTAGTTCTTTTATTATTTAAAATAACAGATACTATCAATGATGTTGTGATATCAACTATGTCTTAGAAGTCTGTTAATATACGTTACTACATTTATTTAAAGTAAGTGAATAAAGAGATAGACTATGTGGTAATAGTATTAAATAGGAGAATAAAATACGAGAATGCATTTATACTACCGATTTAATTATAGAAATCCATTAAAATGCAACTGAAGTTAATTACACATGTATCAAAAAAATAATGGTACCATTGAAAAGTGTATACAAAATATAATTTTTAAAGATTCATACAATTTTGTTAATATAAACTGATTTAAAAAATTTTTTCGTTATAAACTTTAACTACATTTTGAACATAAAGCATAATTTTATACAAAGACAACATTCAATGTGGATTTTAATTTTTCGGAAAATGTGAGAAAAAGTATTCTCTTACTTTACGAAAATGGTAAAGGAATAAAAAAATATTATTGCGAGCTTTACCGAGATAAGAGCTCAAACTCGATTCACCACTACTCCAGAACATAATTCGTAAAAATGTGCTTCTGCTCGTAGCACCTAGTAAAAATCACCAAAGCACGGTTCTATACCGCTCTCTCTCTCTCTTTTTTTCTCTCGCTTGCGCTCACGTTTTCTCTCTTTCCGTTAATTACGTCTCTCAAAAATAAGCTTCATTTTAAGCCTATATACGAATTCGTGGTAAAATGTGAAAATAAAATCCGGGCAGCGATAACGAGGTGAGAAGGGAAGCTCGCTTCTTCGGACGCTGAGAGTTTTTTGCGTATAACGTAGTAAAACGAGAAACGCAACTTCAGCCGTTTGCAGCCGTGCGCGCATTCGCATCGGCCGAGCGCTCGCGTCCTAAGTGATAACGGGCAGCGTTAGGTCAGACAGAAAGGATTTTTGCAGAGCACGCGAGAATATGGCTAAGAGCGCGCGTACAAATGAAATAGAGAAGAAGGTAGAGGAGAAGAATTATTAATTTTACTTTTCCGTGGTCTTGTGATGCCCTTATGCGAACCTACGTGTTTTCACTGTGTTTCCTTATAAATACATAGGTTTCGGCAAATAACAATGTTAGTGTAGTTTTAATATAATAATTTATCGGTATTCAACGGAACGTATGTGTTGCTAATTACTTTTCTCAAGAGTAAATCAACAAATGAAATGCCCTATTCTTAAAACAAAAACGTTGAAATAATTACTTTACTTACGTACTTTTAATTAAGTTGTATTAAAGTTTTATTTTTATCATGTTAAATATACTTAGATAAATAATCCTTTTGTTTCTTTTCTTAGCTTTTTTTTCTAAAACTCAGAAATTTTTTTTCCTTCAAGTCAAATTGATAGGCAGAGAAAATAATTCCCATTTTGTATTTTTTTTTGTGTAAAATTACTGTGTAGTTCCTATCTTTAAAAAATGATGGGTATGTTGTGAAATCATTTTATTCGTGATTTGATTGGTTGGAGCATATGGGGTACAAAAACAAAAGTGGCGCGCGAAGCGTGCTTAGACATGTCTAGTACAATAAGTTATTAATGGTATTTTCCGTTTGTTACTCAAACACCCAGGACAAAATTATTTAATAATCATAAATATTGATATATTGCCGTGCATACTATTTATATTGTTTACATGCGCACTTATATGGGATTTTGACTGGCTATAAGATAATAATTTATACTCATATAAGTATGTATATATTCATGTTCACATATGAGGATTTTTATACAATTATACACATGATTTTATAAAGATGCATATAATGGTAGATGACCTTGATTTAACTTATTATCAATTATACATTTTTCTGTTGGGCATCGGGAACTAAATAATCATTTTTTGTGAGAGTTATGTCTGAAAATTTCAATACATTATGAAGAGTAAATACTTGCGAGAGAAACCGCATAAGCATACGTACACGCTCGACGACGGTGCTGACAAGTTTCCCAGTGGCCGGCGACTCGTTGAAAGTTTTGAAAGATGTTTACAGCGTGCGCGCACGCGCGAGTAGTGAATTCGAAAAAATATCACTCCGTTGTCGCTGCGTGCGCACAACTTTTTTCCACCTCTCGCAACAATGTATTTTCGCTGGGGCTCGCTCTTTTTCTCATTTTCATATGCCGCCGAAACTCGCCGCTTCGCCTCGCCTCGCTCCCGCCGGAGAAAACAAATCAGCGGGGGAAGACCGATGAGTTTGTCCAAAGTGTTTCCGAAGTATTGCGCGGAAATTGAATTCCAAAGAAATATTAATAAAAGCTCGAATGGATTATACCGCGAGCGAGCTGGTATATATATATATGTGGGCGAGCACTCATTTCTCTTCATCAACGAGTTTTCTAATCGAATAACAACACGGCCATTATTGCTACTTCCGAGAAAGTTTGCCGCGTGTGGATAAGGAATCGCGTTTCCAATGGAAATTCTATGCAGTTGTAGAAATGATTAATTCTACAAAGATGTTCTTCTATAATGGTATTATAGTTAATAATAATATAATAAATGAAAAATAGCTAACATTTATGGAGAAGCTTATGTTTAGGAGATGGTTATGGTAAGAAAATACAAAGTAAAAGTTTATTTTTCAATAATTAAACTTACTGGTAAAATAATATTTTTTATTTCATTTGTGTTAGTTAATAATTATATAATCCGAACGAAAACCGTGTTGAAGTTTTTGTTTTACCGGTTCGACGTCTTTGGTATGTAACATGCTTTTCACGCTTTATTCTCGTTGCCGCACTCGGTCCGTTTGCAAATTATTTTGTAAAACATTTGGCTCTGAATAAATAATGTTTGTTAGAGCAAAGGTAAAGCTGAAAAAGAAAAACCACATATTATAAATGTCTGTTTTTACCATGCGAATTATCACGTAGAAAGACGTGTTTTGAACAGGTAATACCAAACATATAGGTAGCGTAAAGCGGATCATTCGGGGTATTTAAAAACGGTTGTGGTCGCTATATTTAGCTGATCTTATGGTAAAATGATACTGTTATAATAATAAGATTGAATAATCTAATCGAATGTTTTAGAGAGGAAGAAACTGATAATTATTGTTTTAAATTTTATGATAATATATCCTTACCAGTAAAAAATAAGCTACAACAAATTATTAAATATAAAATTAAAATTATGTTGTACTTTCTTATACTTGTGATAGTGAAACGAATCAAAGAGATATTTTGTTAATCTTGCAAACATTATAAATACAATTAATGTTAGTGCTTCATTCATATTCACTTATATCTCAGCTCACTTATAATAGTCAGCTCCAAGCGATCACGTACATTTTCAATGCAATGATCAGCACCAAACGACTAACCAAATTCATCACGTTAGTCCAATGGATAGCTTTTAGCAACTTCCAGTGATCATATAAATTGATCCAATTACTCCAAAGCTCAGTTCCAATGATCACCATAAGTCACTACTCACCAAATAGCTTCAATGGTCAACTCCAAGCGAACATCTAAATTTTCCAAATGATCAGCTCCAAGCAATCGTTGAAACTCATGATATATTTATCTAAAATAATAAAGTTTCTTCTATTATTTCGTTAAAACTTTGAAATTAAGCATCAGAAATGTACTAAAACTGATTGATTAGCTGCATATTTTAGTGTACTATCGATGCTTAATTTTAAGCTTTTATAACTCTGGAAGAAATCAACATTTTGTAATTCTTAAAAAAGCAAATAAAGATTTATTTTCTCTGGTTTTATTATATATATTTACTATTCTAAAAAGAAATTTTTTTGCAACACTTCTCTGAAAATAAACCGAAAAACGTCGAGAACTTTGGTTTTTTTGAATGTTAGAGTCTGATATCCTGGCCTTTATCATATTTCTACATTCAAAAATTTATCTCAAAGTATGAGTCAAATCCAGAAGCAGCAGGTAGCGCAGTCTCTTAATTAGACTTTCTTACGTTAAAACTCGCTTTTGAGATGCAAGTAAAAAGTAAACAAGTTTTGGTGCGCTCCATACATAACGTGTCAGCGCCAAAAAGCCCCCTTCATTATTGTTGTTCAATATTAACGAGAA
Organism: Torymus tubicola; assembly: GCA_035583055.1. Taxonomy (NCBI): domain Eukaryota; kingdom Metazoa; phylum Arthropoda; class Insecta; order Hymenoptera; family Torymidae; genus Torymus; species Torymus tubicola. Next base: position 8,209 of record JAWWEQ010031012.1, read on the forward strand.
ATAATAATTAGAAGTATGGCCCGGAAATTCAATTACTATAAAAAATTATATAATTTTATGAATACATATATTCAACACAATTAAATTAAACTATCGACTATTTAGTCAATTCTAAAGTAAAAAGCTACATCAGTCAATACCACACTGATAACGGTAAACATACACAGTAACGTTCTCAATCGAACATCCGTTCGCAATAAACTAATGAAAATACGGCTCTCACTTCGCATTTCGATGTGAGAGAGAGAGCTTTTGAACGAAGCACAGCATATAACTAGCAGTACTCGAGCGACCATGGCAAAAACACGTCGTCGTCGTCGTCGTCGGGAGTTTCGTTTCCGCCCATCGGCTCTCAGCGTTGCGGCTGATATTTCGTGACACCTCGCGAGAAAAAGATTTGAAGCCTCCGGGCCGCAAGCGCCGTCAGCTGCTGGTCAATTCCTCCGACATCCAATACATCAGCACGGTATAATGTGAGAAACAAGGAGACTCTCGGCTTACGCTCATCTCCTCCGCGTTGGCTTCGGCTTACCGTGTCGTGAGATAAATGTTGTACTAAAAATCGTCGTATCCGACGAAAGCAGCGACCGCGCGCGGATTCGTTATATAAAAATACTGTCGCTCGTATCTCACGCGAAATTTATACAGTGAGGCTTTGATTAATGGAATCGTTACGAGTTTGTTTTATAAATTTTAAATAATTGTCAGATCGACACGTTTGCTCGGAAAATTGTCAGTTTACTCGTGCGTGTTTATCTTCCATTATTAATTTTGAAATTGGGGTAATGCTCTCGGCAGTTCAATTAGCAATCTATTTTATGATAAGTAAAGTCATTAAAAAATCATTAAGTAAGACGTTCCATTAAAGGTGATAGATATATCTGACTAGCTTCTTCGCACCGTCTACTTTTTATACACTGCTCAGTTATTGTAACTCAGCTAGTTTAAAAATATATGAGCTCTTATTTTTACTTAATAAATATATAGCTGGTGCGATAAGTGGTAAAATGTTTTCAAAATAAATTGATAAATAAGTAAAGCTTTTCTATACTGAAAAGGAAAATTGCAATAACTGCGTGTTCTCGAAACCGCACCGTTAAACAAGCAAATACAAGCATTTACACGACTTATGCAAATATTCACGAACATCCTCCGGCTTCTCCTCACTTCACACTCTATTTCCCCGCTGACACATTCCCCTGATTTTGCTTTCGCTTTCTCTCTCAAGCCCAGGCTGCCACTGGCTTGTCTCTCCTCGTATCTCCTTCTCTTCTTGCCACATCTCGTCTTAATCCTCACGGACTTTTTTCCTCCGCGACTTCCGGCTTCCCACACGCGAACAGACTCGATCCCCCTAGAGCCTCGATCGCAGCCGCCATCGCTGGAAAAGTTCCTCTCCCAGTCGGAGGGAGACGGGGGCAAAAGAAGTAGTTATACCTCGGCGCGCCCATGGAATTATTGGTTCTTTGCGTTGATGGATCCTCGGGAATCGGAGGCGATGGCGCGGACAATCGAAGTCGCGGGATTCTCTCACGGTAGCTGCACTCTCACCTAGCGAACTGCGCGCGCCAGCGAGCCTCTTTTTTCCCCAGGCAGGCTTCGGCCACGTGGAAAGCGGAGCTTTTGATTTCCTGGAAATCTTGACGTATTTCATCATTTTCGCGGACGTGCCCCGGATGCACGAGACCGTGTGAGGAATTTCGATTGGAAGGTCCGAGTTGGCGAGCATGCGAGCGAACTAGAGAGAGAGAGAGAGAGAGCGAGAGAGTGTTGCAGGCCGAGAGGTCCGATGTAATTTCACGCGCACGCTTTGAATGGTAGATTGTGCGTCGTATTAAAATTGAAGGAGCATACGCGTATGGTAGTTTGGAAAAGCTTAGAATATAATGAGCTGCTGCTTCTAAATGAAAATACCTGGGAAAATGTTGCTTATATCATAATTCTGGGTTTACTCTAATTCTAATTTAGAACTTTCAAAACAAACCTTGTTTTGAAAACAAATACAACATATAAAAGCCCTTGATGTATATATCAGATATGGTAAAAGTGTAAGTTGATGCTTTTGAAAGCTTGATTTATGAAGTAAATACAACGGATTATCGCAGCTACAATAATAATAATCGATGTATACAACAAGACACAACAATAATATTATTGAGTGTATTGTAATTAAATATAAGTAAGACAAGCGAAGCGACGCCGAGTTGACTTAGCCTCGGTCACTTCGAAAGCGACGGCGAAGCTGAACAGCAAATTCAGCCTTTGCTTTAAACAAAATATATATATTCCATCAATTCCCGAAAGGGGTAAGTTAAAAAGACGATATTAATTTAATAAATTGTGAATCTTGGACATAATATTAAAATAATTACAGTCTTGATATCGGTCCGACGTACAACAAGTATCATCACATCAGTACCGAAACGCATAGCAACTTTACGTGCTCGCGCCGGTGACGGAGAAGCGCTTAATCTGATGCCCATCGACTATCGGGCTGCGAATTATTACGCGAGGCAAAACGAAACCCACACGGCATCATCCTCTGCCCAGGCGTCCAGTTTCGTCGCGTCGATGACCGAAAGTACTGCTCGATGATAGTAAAATTATTCAACAAGTAAGAAATGAGTCGCTCTATAATTTCGGAGTATATATAATATATATATGGACGCACTCAGGTATAGAGACCTTTGACCGGAAGCATATCGTTTCCACTATAACAAATAGGAAATACGTGTAAATGTATAGTGTGGATGTGTGAAGTGTGATAAATTGATGTAAACGTACCGCGCGATATCGGGGCGTATAGTAAAGTAGCCGAATTAAGACTTAGCAATCAAGGCGATTAAATGCAGAAATTTTGCTGTGCGAATTCTTGTAATATTGTTTATGAACATTATATATTATTGAATAATGAATATAATTTGTTTTATAAATATTAATAAGAAATAACTTTATACAGTTATTTGAAGCTTTCTTCATGGCTCTAAATTGTTGATTATCTTTATAGTACTGTTTGGATAAATTCTGAGTCGAAAGCCTGAGGTCTTAGACGATACCTTATCTAAAACCTTAACTTACCTAAAAATAACTATTTAGCTGTTTTTAAGTTAACTATATTGCTAAAAATGCATTTATACAAATAAGAAATAAATTATGATATTTTATGAAATGAATATTTTAAGTAACAATGACATCTTTAGGCAGATTATCTTATTTTTGTATAACAATGTTGATTTCTAACGTTGCCATTCAATTAGCACGTCAGCAAAAAAATATGCTTAATTTTATTCGAAAAAGCAGAACTTTATACCATTACATACTCAAAGGGATTCATACACGTACGATTCGCATGGCCATCTGATTAATACGCACTCAGATCCCGCAAGAGGCGCTCATGCTTGTAAATAGGTCTCATCGAGTCTCAATACTACTGGTTTCCATTCACTATATTGATAAGCATAAATTAATAATTATCTACTAGGTTGCTGGGGTTGAGGTGAGCCTTTACATGTTACTTTTAAGAAAAAACCTCCTCATACAAAATATAGAAAATATAAAAGACATCAATAAATCAGTATTTTGGTATTTAAATAGTTCTTATCTTATATAAGCAGAAACAATTTGCGTGCAAAAATCATCTGGGATCATTAAGTTTCCTATTAAGAGCAAGAAGTAATGCATGAAAAATTAATAGCACCGATACAGCGTTGAAAGGCCTTTAAGGAGGCCTAAATATCCGCTCAATGACCTAGAATAAATCGAATATCGCGTAAATATCGATTCGGCTGAAAAGCGACCGTATAAGGTACTTGTGCGCGCGCCGTATAAGATCTCATTAATTTCCGGATTTAGGAAACCGCGAGAAAAAGGCCGTTCACGCTCTCACACGCGCTGTTTGCACCCCCGTAAATCATTGCGTAATTGATTGCAGTCAATATTTACGCATGTATACAAAATTCAGGTTATGCTCGGGCCATTAATCTCAATTATTTTAAAACTCAGCTCGTTGAAAGCGCTGCTACTCGCCCGCCGTACACCCGCCAACTCGTGCAAGTGCGAAAAAGTTTTAATTGTTTTAAAATGCCGTCGCTCTATCAATATACCTTTTATCAATGAAAGATCCCATCAGTTACAAGAGGTTCGAGTGCGGCGAAACATCGATTTACCGTGTATAAGTGAATTTAAGAAATGTCAGTCATATTAATTTGAATTGAAATTCATTGAACAGTATTAAAGCGCAAAGTGAAAGTGTAGAATAATATTTGACTGTATGAATTCTCTTTCAATTGATATTGCAATGGAAAATTAATGAATTCCGTATTCATTTTTTATTATCTCTATATTGCAATAACTCGTAGAGCGAAAATTTTATACGCACACCACCACGACAGAACAGTGTCGTCAGACTGAAAATTTTGAAAATATCGCTATATAACCACAATGCATTTGATCGCGCACTACCAATTGACTTTCCACATTGGTAAACACAAAAGTTTCACAACAATTGCCGCTCAAGAATTAACCGCATCGCTCGCCAAATTTACGATAAACGCCCAAGTGCTTTTTTTCCCCATGCACATTCCACATTCGTCTACAAAGCCAAGCGATGTGCCATCCGATCACGACGCGGATCCACACGCGCGGTGGGAACACGCACACACATACATATATATATATATATATATATATATACGCTCAATCATAGAGCTTCCCTCACCGATTGGGTGCACGAGGCCGAGCAACGACGCGGTGACTGCGGACGGCTCCCGCTGATTGCAAATGTGATGTGAAAATATTGAAATTCGAATAACGCGACAGAGGCTGAATGGAATGATTTTCCGTGCGAGTTCGATTCTCTGACAACGCCCCTCCCCCTCCGTCAACGACGACGACGACGACTACATTGCGCACGCGTGATTTCATATGTACTAGCATAGTAACCTCGACGCGTTTTTATTGCAAACCTTTGGTGAGGTGGTTTCCTACGTTGTGCACGACATTCGTTATGTGGTGGTAATGAAAACCATAACAGTTTTCTGGTCTCGTGCGCAACAGGGAATTCAACAGAGAGCATTAAAAAAGGGCTTTGACGTTTCATTTATTTATCAAACGTGTTAGTATGACGAAGAGATGAAAAAAGAAAAAGAAAAAGAAAGAGAGAGAGAGAGAGAGCGCGCGAGAGAGAGAAAGAGAAGGAAATATAGAGAGGGAGAAAAAGAGAGAGATAAATTAATGCGTTTAATTCAATAGCGAAATCTGAAAAGGGGGCGACTCAAATGAATGATTGCTTTGAAATACGCTACATACAGCTTCTCAATTGAAGAATTGTGGATTCCTCTAGTTCTACTAAAATTATTACATCAGCTTTAAAGTTTGTGACATAAAAACTGGTAATATAGAAGTGCATTATAAATTTACGAAAAAAAATTGTCTTTGCGAATATTTGATAGACGAGGTAATAAGACATTTTAGTTTGAAGTACGCTGTACTTTTTGCACCGATTAGGAAAATGGAAAGTTCAAGGGTTTGATCTGGCATAAGCTATATAATACTTTTTTTTTATTGAATGATCCTGGATCAAATACATCGGCACACAAAAAAGTGGTCTGTACTTTCGACCAAACCCACCTATCTTCGTGTACTTTTTCTCGCTGAATCCGAATCTGGACTCCGTTTAAGCCCTACACCTCGAAATTTTGAGTAAATTGCAAAAAAAAACAGCTGAAAATTGCGAAAAATCGCGAAAAGTGGCGAAAAATGACTTTTGTGAGTGCGAGAAAAATTTTGAAAAATTTGTTGTACCCGCATTAAGGATGTTTCCTGTGTAGTTTTTCATACTGAATCCGAATTTGAAGTTAATTAAAGCCCTACACCTTAAGATTTGTAGTAAATTGCAAAAAAAGCAGCTAAAAATTACGAAAAAAACCCGAGAAATCGCTTAATACCAGCGAGAAAATTCTGAAAAATTTTTTAACCCTGATTCTAGGACAGTAATAAGATTTTACAAAAAATCCCTGCTTTTTATGTCTGTTGGATACTAGAGACAGAAAATATCACTATAGTGTGTACTTTGTATACAAATAGAAAGAATGGCCAAAGGGAACGAAGTTTCATCGAGCGACGAGGATCGTCATCAACAGTCCGTTGGTTGATCCTTCAAATATTCTACTACTACCTCTTCATATCGAGCTTGGTTATCGGATGCAATTTGTTAAAGCTTTAAACAAAGATGGTGATTGTAGAATGATTAAAATATCGCACTCCCAGTTTTTAGTGGTATTCAGTTTTTTTATCGATCTGACGGAGGCACAAGTAAGCCAGTGCTTACTATTGACATCATGTGTACTGCGTAACACACGAATATATTAGCCTGATGAGGTTGGCGGAAATACCCAACGAAACGTTGCTGACAAAGAGAAATCTGGTAATTTGATTTCTAACCTTGAGCGTCCATCAGATCGATAAAAAAACTGAATACCACAAAGATGGTGATTGTTTCAAATATTTAGAAAAGAAGTTTGCAGCCATAAGTGATGAAAAATTAAAAGAAGGTGTTTTCGATGGTTCGCAAATTTGTAATCGTCTTGAAGACAAAAATTTCTTGAACCACATGAATAACACGGTAAAGGCGGCATGGCAAAGTTTCAAAAATGTCTCTCAGAAGTTCTTAGGAAATGAGAAGAGTGACGACTATCGGAATTTGGTTGAAGACTTTTTGGAAAATTCTAAAGAGTTAGGCTGCTTGATGAATCTCAAACTGCCCACTCTACACTCTCATTTTGACTATATTCCTAAAACCTCGGAGACCTCAGTGAAGAAGAAGGTAAACGATTCCATCAAGACACCAGCGAAATGGAAAAACGATACGAAGGAAAATGGGATGTTAACATGATGACAGATTTTTGTTGGATGTTCAAGAGAGAAACGAATCAGAACATGAAAAAGAGAAAAAGAAACCCGTTGCACAGATCAATTGAAGAGAAAAGAGCTCGCTACAAGAGAAAAAAATATAAGAGCAAAATTAGTTTCAGATTTTGTGCTATTCCTGATTTCTAATTTATTGTTTCTCAAATTTATCACATTTTCTTAATTTTTGAGCTATTTTAACGGTTTTGGCAATATCGGTAAGGAAATTTGAAAAACTTCAAAAACGAGTTTAGTGCATCAAAATATACAAAAAGCCCCTTTAGTCCTGGTCAGAAAAATTTTTTCAGAATTTTCTCGTTCGTAGTAAAGCGATTTTTCGCGTTTTTCACAATTGTTAGCTTTTTTTGTAATTTACTACAAATCTCAAGGTGTAGGGCTTAAATTTACTTCAGATTCGGATTCAGCACAAAAAAATACACAAGAAAAACTCATAATCCGGGAATAAAAATTTTCAGATTTTTCTCGTACTCACTAAACTGATTTGTCGTCACTTTTCGCGATTTTTCGTAATTTTTAGCAGTTTTTTGCAATTTACTCAAAATTTCGAGGTGTGGGTAGGGACAATATATTGGAAATGTGACTATACATAAATCTTGCTCAAACTTTGCAATTTAAGCTTACAATATAAGCTCCTAGCGCTGAAAAATTAAATTTACAGAGAATTTGTAGCTATACTTTGAAAATAATTTTGAAAAATATATCATATTGAAATAGTATTTCTTGATCTTTGAAACAACTTAAATATCATTTAAAAAAAACATACGACTGAAAGATTAAGATTAGGCTTCCTCTTTCAAACCATACCTTGTAAATATTATACGTAACCGTGGGACATTTTGAGATATTAATGATTATAAACACAAATAGCAAACGACTTGCACGAGAGGGAGAGAGACAGAACGACGCGCATGGTATAGTTTGTTCTCTCGCTGAGCGCACAAACTGTATAGACGTGCAAGAGGGTCCTTAACTGAACTTTTGCTCGTTGCTTTAATATATTTGATATAATTTTTTATTGATATACTCTTGGAATTCTTTTAATTATTAAAAGTTGTTATCATACGTAAGAGTCCTTACTGACTACTTGACACGGATATAATAGAACGATGAAGTAACATCAATGTTCATTACAAGACAACTCAGTGTGCGAAAAAAGGGGCACAATTTCTGTACAATTAAAATGAGTTATACGTCTTTTTCCACTCGTATAGTATTGATTTTTTAATATTAATATAGATTAATATGTAACAGCCTACAGTGTTAGACATTTATAAAATAAGTTTAGAAATATAATGATACTTATAATCGCACTATTGAAAAATCATGTAATTATATTTAATATTCTTTTAAATGAAAAATCAAATTTTCAATATATTTTTACTTAAAAGTATATTTATCGATCTTAACTGACAGTTTGTGCAACAGATGTTATACTATCTATTTACACTTTTGCTTATATATTATATTTTTTAATATTTTCAATAAATATGAAAAGTGGTTGTATTTTAAAAATTGATTATGTGTTTGCTAAATCTATTTTTATATTGGAAAGTTTTGTTTATTTTTATTCAAAAATGTTTAAAAATGTATGAATATATGTTTGAATTGAAATCATTACTGCAAAGTTATAAGTAATTAGTATAACAACTGTTGCGCAAACCACCAGTAAGAGTCGAGAAATATAATTTCAAGTAAAAAGATATTAAAATCTTTCTTTTAAAGCAATGTAAATATATAATAAGAAAAGGATTGTAAATCCCTTCTTAAAAAAGTGATAACCGGAAGAAGTGAAGCCTCTATAGATTGATCGGTGATTGGCTCTTGGATAAAAGGCGCGACAATTCAAAATTAAACATGCATTTTTATTTAATAATTATTTTTTATTGAAATGAAAATGATCTAAGTCAAAAGTATATTAAATAAATAGTAATGAAATTAATGCTGGTCCTACCTTATAAAAATGTGAATAACACGTTTTAATTATTTCTTAAAGTGGTGGTGGCCAAAAGTAGAAGCGTTTCAAAACACAATACGTTTAGTTATTGAATTGCTCGGTAAAATTCAAAATAATAAGCAATTTGTTAAAGTTAGAAGAAGTAAATATGTTAATATTAGAATTAATTATGTCAAGATTGTGTTCTAATTTTATTCTTTCAATACTTCATGAAAAAAAAATTAGACTAAGCTTATGATTTCTAACCTCAAAATTTAGTATTCATGAAGAGTAAATGTACTATACCGTATTATATCAATTATTACAAATGCATTAAAATTAAAACAAAAAGATTTCCAACATATAAGGAATAAATTGAATAAATTAATTCTTAGCATGTTTAATAAAAAAGGAATAGGCATAGAGCGCGCGCAGCGCGCACGGATTTAGCTAGTTAGGTTAAAATTTCATTGTTAAATCTTGAAAAAAATTTTCTGTGTAATACATATATACTTTCAAGAACCCTTTGAGGTAGAAATTCAAAAATAACTTTTTTAACCAACTTCAGTGCTCTTCACCCGTAAATCACATACCGAGTATTCGGATTAAGAAGAAATTAAATAGAATTTGGATAAACGTTAAAGGAATCATAAATTTTTATACACATTTATAAAAAGTCACTAGCTATAAATTGTTTAAAAATTCAGTAGAAGGTTCAAAGTAGGTTAAATAACAAACTAGGGTATAAAAGATATGAAAGTTTTCAGAATTTCCTGATATATTTTTATAATATGAATAAAGTATACGTTTGTAGTATCAGATATATACGCACGATATTTTTATTGTTGTTTTTTTTATAAGTTACAGATATTTTTAATCCTTTTCATGACTATCACATAGCTATGTATTGCTGGATACAATAAGATCACTCATAGTAACTCTTTCATCAACGGGGATCTACAGTTTTAGGTGGGTTCCGAATCACCTGAGCTACAGTGAGGTGAAAAAGATACATGAAAAATCCGAATTTCTAGAAACTCACTAGTACAGAAGTACTGGTAAAGCGTTGAGGTCGGGATTCCATCATAATACTTTTTGAGTAAACAAATATTTCGAGTAGAAAGTTCGAGGTCTTAATCGATTGAGCTACCGCAGCTCTAAGTCTTTATTTAATTACGTTTCTTAATCTAAGAATGTTTAAATTTAATGTGCAATTTTAAGTTGTCCTGTAAGAATAAAAATGTAGTAAGTAAAAGCATTCAAATTATTCTTAGAGAAATCATTATTACTTCATAGTAATATGTTTTGATTTACTTTTTGTTAAAAATACATACACTCTTAATTGATTTCAGTCTTGCGTATTATTGTATATTCGAATACTTAATTCGATACATCTCGTTGCATATTTAAAATACTGTCCACTTTATATTTTTAAATATTTGACTCTTCTATTATTGAAAAGCAATAATAAGTAGTACAGCATAAAATCTGTATGGAAAGGAAAATGTGATTGTTGCAGTAATTTTGTTCAGATTCTTTTATGTGTGTTTGGTTATAAAAATAAACGGGAAAATTTTAATCAGACGATATAGAACAATTCTTATTCAGAATACATATTCAATAAATTTTACTGCATCGCGTTTAATTAAACGAGTGAATACAATAACAGTTGCACGTATAACTGATTGGAATTAAGGTATAAAATGATGATGAAAATTTTTATGTAATCAATAACAGTAACGCAATATGTCTGCCTAATTAATGCGTTTTTCATTCGCTCAACTAATCGGTAGAATCCATTTTCACCTAAATAATCGTTAAAATTCAATTTCGATTATGCTCTTTATTCTAAAATTGAATTACGCCGTTAGTACGAGCGAGGACACGGGGGCTTGGACCCACTATCACGTCATCCCTCCTCTCTCAGTTCTCTGACCAAAAGAGCTTTGCCTCCTAAATCCCCATCCCTCGCCTCCCGTACACCCGCGTGCTGTACTTTCGTGCTGCTTTGAGTAAAGGTAACGATGAAATTAGCGATCCTCCTTCGCCTTCTCAACCCTCTCGTCATATTTTGCACAAGCATAATATTACGCCCGCGAAATTTAAGGCTTGTTAAGTTATGTAATTGGTAACTGTATGTAAGTACTAAATTATTATACACTTTGTGGTAACATATTGCTTTGGAGATATTGCATAGAACTTTATAATATTTTGAACTTAATAGCATCTACAATTCCAAGAAAAAGATTAGATTCATTAACTGGAAACTTTATTGTACACGGTCATAGTTATTAATGTGTATTCATTTGATGAGTTTTTATTTCATTAAGTAGATATTTATTTTGTACAACAAACAGCAGATTTAAAACTGTCATAGAGCAATAAGCTTAATAATCAAAATAATGATATATTGTTAGTTCACATGAATACAGAAAGTCTAGATATATTGGCTTTTATTGGAGAGATTTTAACGAACTTTTCTCGTCCACTCTATCAATTTTGGTTCTCGCGAGTGACCCCTCATTAAGTCCGTTTGAACCTACGCTTAATCTTGAAACGTATATAACCCAAAGTGCGTTTGAACAGCGACTAAAGCATCGTGATTTGGTAATGAATTATCGAGCCGCTTCGGTTTTCTGGCCATTTTTAAAATTACCATTATAACTTCGCATTTAAATTACATTCCTCGCTGCAAGCTGTCTCGTTATCGTTAGATTGGTTATCTGACAATTTATCGGCATGACGCACTGGTTCTGGCATCGCGTCAGAAAACACTGGAGTACATATAATCAGGAGCAAACAATTCAAAATTTTCTATGCACGCAAGGGGGACTTTGGCACGCTTCGTTTGTCTCGACCAATAAAATATTCACTTCGTCGCTTTACGAGGCACATGACTGCATAAAAATACCACCGATAACGTCGCTCTCGCCCCTCTACTTCCTCCGAAACTCGATAAACGACGCGATTATCTTCTCGTCGCCTGTCATGAAATCCGAAGCAATTTTATTATAAATGTAGGTCGGTTTAGCTGCGTTGCGCGCGCACCGCGTGATGTGAAAAAGGAGGAAACGTATTATACCTATATATATATATATATATATATATATATATATATATATATGCAGTCGCTCGTTCGTACACGTGTACAAACAAAGCTGACATGATTCGTGGATTATTCTGTTATTATTATCATGGTAGGAAAGAGAGATTATCTACTTAATCTGATCATTTTTAACGGAATGATAATGAATGTGGATGAAGTGATTAGCGGGAAAATGAAGAAAAACCGTTGATTTGTACAAGGGTCTCACTAATCCTATTGGTTAGTATGAGAAAAACCAAATTTATTTTTCTGAACTGTCATCAGATATATAAAGACAAAGTGTCCAGTATCTAATTAAAAAAAAAACTAATTTGATTAAGCAGACACGTAACATACACTTTTAATAATTAATCAGACATTTTCTCGAATGTTTTTTCCATAAATCAACAAATAATTTCGAATATTATGTACTTCTTCTCACTCAAAGACACTTTTTCCTTTGAAGTAAAAGACCTAGTAGTATATATTGATATTCGTATTCGACCCGCATAAATTTGAAAATTCTTGGCGATCTGTTCAATAAATTCGGTATTACAGCAACTATTGCGCGGAAAGTCCAACCATAAATATATGACAAATTTGCAACCAGTGAGTTGAATACGTACTAAGCGTAAAGTATTTATTCCTTATTCATGCGAATTCAAGATTCGTTTTATGACTTTGATTTTTGATACTTTGATATATTACTTATATATTCAAGTGAAGAGCGATCAAATTCGTATAACATAGTCTTGAAGAACTTGAACTGTAGCCCAAAAATGATAACCAACTCGGTGGCAATTAAGGAAGTTTTACATTAACAAAACAACAAAAAATCAATGTTTTCTCATTCGCTTTTTGAATTCTACATGTCATGGTAAACATAAAAAAAATTTTAAACTCAAATTTCAAAAATTTGCAACGTTATGGCTCAGAACGTAAAGTGTATTATAGAAGATAGTTTCGATCTTCTTGGGTCTCATTACTACATTTTTTAATAACCAATTGATGAATTTTCATCAGATAAATCTTAAATTTTTTGTTTTTTTAGCCAGCTATAGCTGAAAGAGTTATAAGTATTAAAATTATTTGTTTAAATCGTTGCGTATTGCTAAAAATAAAAACTACACTAGGAATTGAACAATAATAATTGAATTTTCAAACTTCAAAATAATTAAAACAAATAATTTTAAAATTTATCTCTTTTTGCTATAGTTGACTGAAAAAAAAGAATTTGAAATTTGTTCGATGGAAATTGGATTAAAATTAAAATTTAATTTAATTTAAAAATATTAAAATTATCTTTCCTAAAAATGGGTTTATGGATTTCCTAAAAAGCATATTTTATTAAAACTAATGTATATTTATATTATATTTTTGATATTTTGCAATATGACAATTTTAAATTATTTTCAGTGAAAATTGCAAAATAAAAGTTCATTGATGTAAGACCCTTTTAAAGGGGTGCCAGCAACCTATTGCATATCAGCATCCCATGTGTGTATTCCCGTGTACGCACTTGTTCTCAGAAAAAAGAAAGCAATTTTTAGGCAAAAGGTAAAAAAAAATTATATTTTAAAAATTCCATGAATTGACTAACGCAAGCGCGCATGAATGTGGACGTGTGTATACGTGGCCTTATCGAATATTTTTTATCCCGCATCGAACGATACTGCTGGCCAGAAGGTAAAAACTTTTCCAATAAAGCGTGCAAATGTATTGCGAGTGTATCATGGTTAATTAAGGCCACCTATACTGGCACATGCGCGTATATAAATGGCCGATTTCCTAGAAAATTATGCGCAAAGGGAGTAGCAATTTGGTAGGAAATTCGCAGGGGCATGGCTAATTGAACTAATTTTTTGCGGACTACCAGTCGTGTGCCATGCACAGCTACATTTAATGAGTCGGACGATTTTTCGCCAGTGTGTATAGGACGCTGCTTTCAAATTAGTGGGCTTTACTCGTAGAGTGTGCAAATCGTTTGCGGAGATCAAGTTTTGGGGAATACAAGCGCGAACGACTACGCGCAGCTGTGTTAGCCCCGAGGACTCGGCCATTCAATTTTTCCGTTCAACGCGACAATTGGCTGCTGTGTTCTGCGCTTGAAGATGGAATAGTTGTCAACGGAAAAGCCGTTTCGTTAGTCGCTTTTTCGGAAATAGCAGTAGTCGATGACTTTTTAGAAGAACAAATGGAGAGTACGATTTGACACGTATCAGATTGATGGGATACAAATAGAAATATCTTTTGGCGTATCACGATGTTTTTTTGTTTGTCTACTATTTATTAAGAACTACGTTAGACTGAATACTCTAGATTATATCAAATATTTTTTTTTTTTTTATATTATTTAACGTCGCCCTATTTGTGCTTCCTTGCGGTGCTAATCGACGACGGAGGTCTGTGGTGTGTTGGTAAACAAAGCACATGTGTGAAACAGTGGTGCTTGT
>JAWWEQ010031023.1:0-22603 GCA_035583055.1 Torymus tubicola
CATTGATTAGCTAGTTTTACTAGCCATTTTCTAACTTCTTGGCCATTTCGTATAGACGAATTTCTACTAGGGTAGTATTACAATCTTTATTTATAAACTGATTTTTTCAATAAAGGTTTAAATTAAATCATGTTATGCATTTATAATTCTATATAATTATACAAATATTATTAAGTCTGTACGCTGATAGACATAATTTGCAGCAAATAAATATATTATTCAAAATTGAAATACATATTGTAATTCGATTGAATATAAATGCTTGCGTAATATTATATAATGGTCATTGGCTGTATGTTCGTATATGTCTTACATGAAATTCATCATATACTAAGCTTAATATACCTACTCGTTACTGCCGACTGAGACCTGAGATCGTCATTGAACATGTACTGTTGACAGTCGTTTGCACTTTTTAAAAGTATTTCAAATCTGGATCAGTTACTACAAGTAAAAAAATTAAAATCTTCTTTAAAAACTACGTTTTTTATTATTTCAGTTACCATAAAAAATATCTGTATACTTTTTTCGATTTTGAAGTCACAAATTGACTATTAATACCCTCAATTTTACAACATATAGTTAAAAAAATATATATAACTTATTTTATTTTTTGAAATATTGGAATTAGTGGAACGCGAGTTTTGCCCAGTAATTCTCGAGTATCGACGCACCCGTGAACTTGCGGGAAGAGAAGCAAGTCCAAAATCGCATGCAACAGTCTCATCTGCTGGGGTGGGGATTAAAGGATGGGTATAAAAAATGCAACCTTCAATTTGTATTTGTATCAAAATATTGAATTTTCTTATAGTCCGTGTTACGTTATTTACTCGCTCAAGAGTATCCTATGACTTATAGGTAGATGGGGTTTTAGGGACTATTCGGTCGGTAAGATTTGGAGTAATACCCGTTAAGTCGGGTTTCAGTTCCAGTTTTTCACTGATTGACACAAACATGAGTATGTTAAAACACATGTGTTTTGTTCACCAACACACTACTGATTCTCGTCACTTAACACCGTTTGGAAGTATAAATAGGTCGACGTTAAATAAAAAGGAAAAGAAAAAAAAGAAAGAAATACTGTGGTTCGGCCGCTACGTTAATTTGCATAATGAAAATCGATATTTAGCACCCCCTTAAAATAATGGATATAGGATTTTATCTGCGTCCGCATACATAGTTTACTCCCAGAATATATATTTGTAGTGATTCTTGTTTTTAAGTTTTAAATTTTTTGTCTCAAAATGTTTTTCGCTTTTCCAAGGTTTCTTCTATCAGAAAAAAATGTAGATACCTCTAACAGGTACACTATTTGTCCAAACTTTTCTGAAAAAAATCACCCCAATTTACATCATTATAAACTTCAATTACCCACACGATACATTATCTGAAAAAGAAAAATCATCTGCAAAAATAATCTAGAATCTGATAAACCACCACGACACCCTTAAACCACCTCACTTGGTCTCGTCCACTTCTCTGGCCTGAAAAAGCACCAGGCAAAATGAATTCGGCAAGTGCGAGCGCGGTGGCGTGACGCGGCGCCGTTAGCCTGGGCGTTTCATCGCTGCGATTCGTCACGTGGTCGCCCTCTTCTTCTTCTTTGCTCGACTATATCCCATGACCAGGCGGTCCGGCAAATGGGCGACGCTGATCGATTAGAGCTCGCGTACTGCAGCGCCAACACGTATACTGGGATACTTCGTGGTAGTAGATGAATGTGGTTTTTCGGATGGTTGATTTTACAGGGGATTCTGAGGCTCTTTAGGGTAAATACTATGTCGTTATCGTTTGTAAGACTGTTGGGGTAAAAGAATAGAAGATTGTTATGTCAAGATTTTGTCTGTTCGTTTATTTTTTTTTAATAATTTGTGTTGCATGGTGTATATAGAAGATGGAAAGCTAGGTTTTGTAGATGAATTGGTTCAATGTAAATGTTGGTTTGATTGTAAAATGAAAAAAGATTAAATTTTTTATTTAAGGTTTAGGAATAACCGTGAGTTATAATTTATAATGGTATTGTAAACAGTGTCCACAATTATTATTTAATATAAGATTGTTTTTGAAGAATAATTGATTTCATATTTAGAATTTACTTTCCTCGAGTGTATATGTAAATTAAAATTGTGTCATTTTAATTTACTTTATTTCCTAAAGAAAAACTCTGGAGTAAAGTATATTTGTGGTTTTAAAACTGGTTTTAATTAGTCCTATGAGAGTACAGTTGAAATGCTGTTTAGGTACTATAAAAATTATGTTTATAGTCTGTTCTTAAAAGGGAAGATATACCATCTGTAGTATTTATAAACCGTAGGTGTGTGTATAATTTTTAAAACTACACTGATTACCCAATGAAATATGATATTATCAATTTGATTAATGGAAATCTCTCATTCAATATTCAACATTAAATTTTTAGGCGCATTTTAAAGTTTTGATAGAAAAGTAATGAAAAGCATATTTAATAATGCAGTTATTAAAGTGTTTAGCTAGGATATTAATATTTCCATTGATTCCTTTATTTTTTGACAAAAAATAATTGAGTAAACATTTTTTTGAAAAGTCAAATTTATATACCTAAACGGTAATAGACGAAAATATTTCAATGGACTCATAAAAAGTCTTTCGAACAGAGCCACAATAATTGGGTCTCTTCTTCGGCAACACCTTTCTCAGTCCTCAACGAATCTGCTCTCACCGAATAAGCGATTTATCTCGCGCGCGAGCAAGAGAGAGAGAGAGAGAGAGTGAAGGAAAAATCTCATTACACGAGCTACGGTTTTAGCTCGCTTCATGTCTCTTTCTCTCTCATCCCTCTTGCAATTCCATCCTTTCTTTACCCTTAAAGGAAGAATCCAATAACGTGGGTCAGCGCGAGGGGTTTCTTTGTTTTTACAGCGACTAGAGAAAGAATTGGCGAGCAAGATCGGCTGAAGAGCGAATTGAATTTCTTTATTTGGGGGCGAGGTGTAGGCATGTTGTTTTGAAATTTCACTTCCGATTTCGTTTCACTTTGAAAAGGGATAAGATATAATTTTACTTTCAACGGATTTTATCGGCAATAAATTGTTGGTATTTCAAAGTAGTAATAAGATTAAGTAGAATTTTCACATAAACCAAATAATGATCAAAAAATACTTTAACAACTGCAGTAGAATATTTATTTCAAATTATAAATGTATTTTATGTTCGATAGTAATTAAGGTTAATCGTCAATTCTAGTAAATAATGTCAATCGTATTGCAAATGAATTTTGCTTCATTATTATTATTATTGCATTGCAATGTTAATTATACTACGACGAAATTCTATTACCAACTCAATATTGTATCGTTACATATTTGATGGCACTCTCAATGAAATTCCTCAATTTTATTTGGAAAAAGCATTATTAATCAAAAATATCAACATATTTTACGTAGAAATTTAGAGTTTTCAGCACTCATTTTAGAATTTTCCACATATTTTAAATTTTGTCCATAAAACGAAAATCATTAATTTTATAACTTTTCAAAATAACAAGTTCACTCTATACCGTTCATTACTCCCTTTGTTAAAACTTGCGATTTCTCATAAACTTCCATTAGCCCCATTAAAAAAGTAATCACCCAACTTTTCTTGTTAACCCTTTTAACACACACCAATATAACTATCCCCAACAAATACAATAAAAGTCGTTTCGCAAATTCAATCCACTCACGATACCAATGGAAAAAAACAAACAAACAAATAAAGGCATGCGCCAAATCACGCGGGGAATCCAATCGGATTGTTGGGCTCGCGCGCGTCATTAAACGCCCCGCGAAAAATTAGCCTACTATACCACTATACGGGTGGTGATCGGAAACGTGCCAGCAGTCCCCGTGTCTCTCTCTCTCTCTCTCCGTGGTAAACGTCACAACAAAAGCTCGCTTATCGCGTTTTTTGGCACGGCACGCGCGCGCGTGTGTGTGTGAGAGAGAGAACGTAGATTCTACAAGTGGTTGGCTCGAGTCGGAGCGTCGGGCTATAGGCTTGTTTCCGGCCGAAAATTGAATGCGGGGTTTCCGGACGCCTGAGCTGGTCTTGGTTTTGCGAGCGAGCGAAGGATGATGTATTGGTAGCGGATGAGCATAAAATTTGCTAGGTACACATGCGGTTAGCCAGGAATTGTTTATAGTTCATATACGATGCTAACGATGTTCTCTTAAAAAATACTTTTTTATATAATATATTTATTGGAAATTCAAAACGATCATCACTACATATATATTGTCAAGGAAATGAATTTTTTTTTTAAACATAGGCTAATTATTAACCGACACTTGGTGCTATAATATGATAGTTCTATATGAAAAGTTAAACAGTAAAGTGTTAGTCATAAAAGCAGCCTATTTCTCTATTCTCGAACAACGCGAGAGCAATTTAATAGGCAGAAACACTCTGTAAACAAACGTATATATATATACCACCGTCGAGCGCAATCGGCTCATAATCGAACTTTAATTCCCAGCCGCAGAAGTCAATACTCACGCTCGTCATTCGCGCGCTCGACTCGGCAACAGATGTACACACAGAGACTTTCACGCGTTATATTACTCCACAAGTGGTCGGGAAACGCGTAGAGATGAAAAAAAGCCGACTACTCACTGACGGTCGTCTGTTCCGAAAAAATCGGTTTAATTTCAGTAGCGTCTGTAAAAGATTTATTTATGTACAAACGTTTCGTAATTATAAGGGCCCTCAAGGGTGTCGAGTACAGTAAAATCGTTTTGAGTTGATTCTTTGTTAGATATTCGTAGCGTTTCATGTTATGAGGCTATTTTTTAGTTTACAATGGTTCAGTATTATGACAATAGTTGTCATGACGATTCCGTGGAACTTTACATTTATCTTCCCACGTGACGAATCATACTTTCAAAACTTTTTACATCACTTTTTCTTATAATTCGTACATTGGTTCATCAATAACATTGACAACTAATTTTCTACTCCAGTTCGATTCCAATTTTATTCTTTTTTTCACACATGATTCTCTGAAAAGTTCTTAGCATTATGAAACCTCTAACTGCTATCGCGTACTATTCAACAAGGTATAACATCATGCTTTCTACGGAACTATAAAAAAAATGCCGTGCGCGAAAAGCTCGCTCGTCGAGCGCATTGATATTCCTGTCCTGCCGCGTGCCGCGCTGCAGAGAAGCTCGAGACACGTGCGCGTTGCGCAAGTCCCTATATATTCTGGATATATAAATGTCCCACGGATCGAGCTGATGCCGCGTGCGCGTGTATATAACGCGAAACTGTATTATCGAGTGCGTCCTTTCATGTAAATGATATATGATAATTCTGGCAGCTTATTGCTGCAAAGTAGATTTTATTAGAGTTGATTTTCATTTGTTAACGTGTATAAGCTGAATATTGTTATCCGTTATTCGTGATACATTATAATATACACGTATAAGATTCAATCGGGTGGTATAACAATTATAATGTACTAGCAAGATCATGCGCGCTTCGCGCGCTCTTTTTTGAGTATAACAATGTATCACAATGAATATTGCAATATTATATTGCATTATTTTTTTTTTAAGATTCTGAGATTTACAAAATTTTACAGAGAAACAGTTATTATATTTATTATCATATTATTTGCAATAAAGACCAATTTTGAGGTTACGGTTCCACTGAAATACCATTTTTGCAGCTTTCTATTATGTAAAAACAGATTCTAACAAAAAATATACTTCTAATTTCTATTTTTCTAGTTTAATTGTTAAATGATTTAAATTCTCGCGGTTTTTTCAGACCAATTAAATAAAATCTTAAGCGTCGAGCTAAATGCAGCGTCGATCAATCACGAGCTTATAGTCTATCGGATTCGACCAATCCCAAACGTTTTATTTTGGCTTCAACTTTCCTTCATCACTTTTTTTAAAAGAGATACCTCGGGCCTTCTATATATAAATGACGACACAACCGTTCGGGTTAATTTAAAAAAAATAATACAATACCGAGGTACAATAAAACAAAACACGTGCATGGTTTGCGTTATTACGCGCGCATCGGATTCCGTATTGGAATCGTATATATATTGCACTCTTTGATTTATGCAACACACTGCGGCGCGTTTCCCTGAATTTTCGAGGCCAAATACCTCTGTATAGATCCAAGCAGATGTGCTTTTACTGCTGATACGCGAATTAAAATTTCGTCGTTATTTGGGATGTGTATTAAGCTTTGTGAACGAGTTGAAAACGGCATGGATTTGATTGAGCGCGACTGCGCGATGAAACTGTTTGTTTTACGCCTTTCCACTGTTATCGGCGCGAATCGTAAAATGTATGTCGCAAATGCACAATGTGACCTTTACGCAAATAATACATTTTTACATAGGACCTTTTATTGTTATTTTTTATATATTTTTGTGGTTGCAATTTTAATGAAATTAATAACCGCTTTTTTATACATGCGCATATTCATATACTTACACAATGAAATCTGTATAAAGTATAATAATGAATTTTCCATAAAAATAAAAAAACGCTATTCATGTATCTAATTTAACGCTTACATGAGCCATTCTACAGAAAATCGGACACTTCTTAGCTCAGAAATGGAAACATGTGGTTTTGGAGAGCACGCTTACCAAACTAGGTTTTTTATTCCTTAGGGCATTACAAATAAAATGGAAAAGGGTGCCAAAAATTAGTTACGGGCTAATTACTGATAATGAAAAAATGACTAAAAATAGCTCTAGTTTGATCCAAAATAATTCCATAAATAACAACTCAATATGAAATTCGGAAAAAAAGAAACTAGAGGAGGAGAGCTTACTAAATCTTTTTTCAGGATTAGAAAATGTTGATTCCTTCAAAAGTTACGTCAGTTTGAAGTTGGGTTTTTTCCAAATTCTCCCTTTGCTATCATTTTCATCTCTTTAAAGCCCAACTTCAAACTCACGTAACTTTTGAAGAAATCAACATTTTCTAATCCTGAAAAGAGATTTGGAAAGCTCTCGTTCTCTAGTTTCTTTTTCTTTTTTCCAAATTTTCAAATTTATTGAGTTGTTATTTATGGAATTATAATGAATCAAACTAGAGTTATTTTTAATAATTTTTTCATTATTAGTTATTGACCCGTAATTTATTGTTGGCCCATGCTTCCGACCTGGCACCCTTTTTCTTTTCATTTGTAGTACTCTAAAGCATAAAAAAAACCTAGTTTGGTAAGCGTGCTCTCAAAAACCACATGTTTCCATTTTTGGTCCATATGTTTCCAAAAAGTGTCCGATTTTCTGTAGAATAGCTCATATTTTCAATTTCCACGTATTTTCTCAGCATGCTTATGTGCATCATCTTAGCAAAACAACCAACTTCCGGCCGCTCTAATTTTTTGACATATCGGCCATCACCGTCGTTTACCATCCCTAACTGTCTTTCCGTAACGCATGCACACACACACACACACGTATACGCCCCCGCGGCGGCATCGCAAAATCACGCATGTGTATATATATATATGTACGGCAAGCTGAGGCGGTTTTGCCCGTACGTCGTCGACCAATCTAAATTCTTGGCGAGCCGACGTACGCGCTCATATTGCCACACGCGCAAGTTTGCAATTACCCTCGATAAGGTCGCCTGCTTTCGTAGCGGCTACACTGTCTCTTTTCTAATCTTGTAATATACGGAATTCCTGCAGCGAAATATGCTTCGGTATATATTTTTCACAGTGATATTGTTTGGTTGGTTTCGCAGCTGAGCATTGATGTACATTTGGTTGCCGAGTGGAAATCATCTGGTCGGTCGATGTTGACGGTAAATCTTGCAAAATAAAATAACATTCTTAGGTAAAAGATTTTTGTGTTAAACTCAAATTTATTCAAATAGTAACGAAAACAGTACGTTTATTATTTTCTTAGATATTCTTTATTAAATTATATTATTATAAAGATAAAATTAACTCAGTGACGACGTAAAGTCAGAATTTTTCATTACTATAATAGAACATTGAGCCCCATTGAACAACCAGATTACATCAGTATACATTAGTGTATATGTATGCCAAAGAGCACTTATTCAATGAGCTAATTATAGACACTGATCCATACCACAGATTCAGCCGATTCGGTTATTAGCATATCAGACGCAGCAAAGTATATACACAGAAGATCGCATAGAACGAATAATCTCACCGAACGCACGGCGCAACCACTGTGGCAAAATTGCATATTATCGAGAAGAAAACAAGCAAATACAGCTCGCACTGTACACACTACCTCTGTCGACAATTACATCTTAATATCCCCCCAATTTCACGCAATTATCCTAAAGACTCTCTCTCCCTCTCCCTCTCTCTCTGGCTCTCACCGCTTCGTTACGAATCCATTCCTCTCTCTCTCTCTCTCTCTCATATTAGGCGACCACTGCAATTACGTTATCGAGCGATCGGCGAGACGGTGTGCGATTAGCGCTTGGGGATCGGTTGCTTCGCTTTGCTTGCATATATGTATGTATATATATGTATATATATGCGCTCGGCGAAAGAAGAAAGGCGAACACGCGCTGTGGAATTGTGTCACGAAACTTTGCATAATGTCTAATGCGATCGCTCTCCTAGTGTAGCGCATATGTGCGCAAGTATATATATATATATATATATATATATGTACTTTGCTGTATCGTCATTCTGCCGTAATGCGGCGTACAGTGCGCGTATATATAAGATACAGCGGATAGTCGTCGTGGGTCGTGGGTGTATATATATGCGTTGTGAGGCAATCGTGAGCTCTATATTGCTGCGATTGCGCGGCTGATGATGCTTCTTACGTTCAGTTTTCGTTTGGATTTTCCAGAAAGTCGTGGTGATTGTAGACTTTTAGAGCCGGTGCTTTTCTAGCTGACACAGTACTGCGATTTTTTATTACGAAAAAAATGACGTAGTTTAGGAAAGTACGATAACTAGGTTATTACGAATTTTTTTTGGCTTTATATAAAAACTTTTAAGAAGTATGATATTCTTTTAATGAGCGAATATGTCGTATAGTTGATTGATCTGATATAGATCAATGAATGGCTATAAGTAATCGGCTTATCGAAAACACATCTGGTACCATTTCACTAATTATTACTCCTATACGACGGTTTATATACAATATATATGTTTCTTTACTTTGACGAGCTCGAATGAAGGAACCATTCCTATACCATCGATCCGAGTATTTCCAAATGGTGCGATTTGCTACAGAGATTAATGAGTCTGATGAGAATATAAACAAAGATTAAAATTGAAAATCAGGAATACTGAATATCGAATAAATTTCAACGATAAAAATGAATAATCTCTCTGAAACAGTTCATGATAATTACTGTTTGTGAACCAAACAATCAAGCTTTATTAAACTTTTAATCATTTCTCATTTACGTTTTCTTCGCGTCACTGTCATACAGAAAATGTAAAACAAAAATATTTTCCAACAACAGTTATTATAATATCAGTAAAGTATGAAATCTCGAAACGATAAATCAACCGTCATCGCAAATTTCTCTATCATATTAAAAACACTCGCAGGCAAAAATCAGTCATTCATCATTCCATATCAATGATCGTTTAATTATTTCAGCACAATCTATATTATATTATAAAATCGATGAAAAATAATCCACGAATTCAGGGCAAATGAGACGACGAGGAGGTAGGGTTGATCGGTCGGTCCTCACATAAATCATCGCGCGTTGCAGTCATAAACAGCGCGTGAAAGAGCGCGCGACACAATGCGCGACCGCGCGATTTTGCATGTCTGCAAAGTTGAGCCTGCGGCTGCTGGTATTAATCATCCGTAGTAAGCCCTGGGGCCGCTTCGAACTGTCTCGTCGTCCAAAGGAGTCAGTCGAGAGTCTCTTGGTTTGGTGCTCGAGATCCTTGAGGATACTCAAACTTTTCAAATGGCTTTGTTAATGTCACTTGATAATAGCCTGCTGTTATGGGATGTGTATGTATATGAAAAGGGAAAGTGGATATTTTTAATCTTTGGTAGTTTAGTTTTTGTGCGGTATCTACTTTAAAAATTGTAATGATATATTATCAAAAGTGAAAATTCAAGTGTTAGTTTCATGCGTAGATTTATATACGTATATTTATTTCAAAGAATATTAATGTTTGAAACTATTCAATACGTATTACATGGTAATGTTCTTTTATTCAACTCTATTCGCATTTTCCATTTATCTCAATTTCAGTTCAGTAATTCTATCAATTCCTGCCTTTTGCATTTTCTACACTCTTTAGCATTGCTCTCGTTGTTCCAAGATTCCACGGGCACTCTACCGCGAGTTTGGACTAGACAGTATGCTTTGTACGCGTATATCGATTCGCATCCCGAGTGCATTAACCGAGGGGCGGGAACCACTTAGGACTGCATTTTTACATTCTCGCATGGATCATGAATGGGTTGAGGGCGGAAAGAGGGAGGGGGGAGAGCACGAGAGTCGTTGAGTTATGCAAATGTAGGTTTTCTTTTGTGCAGTTTCAATTGAAATAGGCTGATGTACGTTGTAATAGAAGGAACGCAAATGTATAGAGTTTGCTGGAGTGGTTAGCAGGAATTATATCAGAGACTTCGGAAAAGGAAATAACGTATTTTGACAAATTTATTACTTATTTTTCATTTTATCTTATAGATTAGTTTTGAAAGGATAAATAAGCTATTTAGGCCAATGTAGCATGACGCAGAAGTAAAGGATGAAAGAGTATAATATGAGGGAGCGTGAATGGTATGTAGCTTATTTTTAAATATAACCTCCCGGATGCTTGGCGCGTTTTTACGACTCAGTCAAGGTCAAATATTTTTCTTCCAGGCTTCGTCAAGGCACATGTATTAGATTTAATAATTAATAATAACATAATGGTACTACAATTTACACTATTTATAATGTCAAAGATGACGGCACTTCAATATGCTGCATTTACGTATACTAAGTAAATACGGTAATATTGTTTATCAGTTTTATTATTATAAGACGATACATTGTTTTTGCAGAGGTGTTCATAAAAATACATAGAAGGCACGAATGTGGAGTGTATAATTTTCATATGGCGTTTTTTGTTATGACATATTAATATCATAAATATAGAGATGTAGAGAACAGATGATGTAGAGAAGAAACAATTATAAGAGAACGTTAAGATGTCATGAATATTTATAAATATAGACACTATTGATAAGAATTTTATATCTTCATATAGAATATAGAATAATTTGATTATAGATGATTAATTATTTAAATTTGACTTAAAAATAAAACTTTCATATTATATCACAAATGCATTAACATTATATTTTTATTTTTAATCCTGCTATTAATGTATACTTAAATAATACTTCAGCAGATAAATAAATAACATTTTTGACTTTACATAAATTATGCCATCAAAGAAAAATAAATAAAGAACACAGTATATCTATACTTGCTGATTTGTCAATATGAATACTAAAAAACACTATACAGTCGTTTATATATTTATTAAGTCGAATCATTAGCAACTACACTGCTAAAGCACAAATAACACAACTTCCATACCCTTTGGACATTCAAATTCCCGCGCACTATATAAGAATTTTTTGCCCACAGGCTCGGTGCAACGACGCTAACGCGTTCATTAAGAGACTGGATTATCGAGTCTAACGATCTCGGCGGCCCGTGTACACACATATATACACACACACATACGCGGAAGCTTGCTACCATAATAATTGAAGCGGCACGAGTAGCCTATAAATACGCGCGGTCGTAAAGCGGCGAGCTTTATTAATTCAAAACTTCCCCGGGCGTCCGGTATGCCGGCCTCGCGTGGTCTCCTCCACCCGCGGCACGCGATCCGCCGACGCGCAGCGGTGACTTGGCATTGTGCGCAGATGGCCCAAAACTCACGGAAATTTTTCAGTTGAATGATAAATGTAGTAGGAAGAAAGTGTTTTCTGAAAGAGTTTTTGGAAATTTTTATGATGTAACTTTGGAATTTCATTTCTAAAAAAAAGATGAAAAAAAATTAAGCATATTATACGTAAAATGACTGTAACGATTCTTTTGTGGTATATTACATTTTTTGCTTAGTTTGACTACATATATATTCATTAAAACTCGTTAAGCTGCTTCGGCAACTGCGTGCTACAAACTAAACCGTTGAGCTGTACTCAATCAGCACAAGTGACGCTCTATAAGCTTTCCTATTTTGTACAAACCAACGTGTCGCGCAAAACCGTGAATGGGAATGATATTTTGGTAACATCTTATAAAATACGTGATTTCCTAAAAAGTAATGTGCTATTTGTACCAATAGTATACTACACTATTTTAGTAGGATGTACGTTTGATTATTTTATGTGCGATGCTGTGGTATAGGTGTCTTCAATTGACAGTGGCTCTTCCTCGCAACTCGATGCTATTGTAGTTTGCTTAATTTATGAGTTGATATCGTGGATTTCTGAAGATAATATTTGACTATATAATGAGGGATGTCGATTTATTTATTTTATAATTTTTCTTTAATTTTGTATTTTCATAACTGTAGATGTATCTATTATAATCTATACTTATATATTGGTTTGAGTGGATTTAAATTTCGAGTATCCCAAAGTTTCTATTTTACGAAATAATAATTTGGACACAGGCTAGAATTTTGTTACATATTTTATTCAGATATATATTTATATTTTTTTCTCGATCTTTGAAATTTCAAATTTTTGTTAATTATTTTAGTTTCTTATACTATAAAAATAATTACGAAAACTAAAAACTGAAATTACAAGGCACATAATATGACCTAAAATAGCAGATGCGTTGTTCTGGCTCCATGATTTAGTCTAACTAATCCTAGATCAAGATCTGATTTGTCTCTCACGAATTCAAATTGCGGCCAAACTCTGATGTAAATACATAACGCAAGCTGAATGGAATTATTCGCATATAGTATATGTTCGGGTGCCGGTCGGTATGTAATCCGGTTTCAGTATGTTTTTCATGCTGGACTCGCTCCATTACGACGTAGGCGGTAAATTCCTAGATCTGCCTAATTCATTTGGCATTATACATAAGGTATTTTAGAATGCAAAATTCACAATTTTATTATATTAGAATATAATTTTTATGAATCTACTAATTAAATAAATATTATTGCAATTAGTTATAATAATATAAGTTAATTTATTAAAATTTAATAAATCTTAAATAAATTAAACGAAATCAATAAATATTTGATAATTGATAAGTATAAAAGATATGTTATATTAAAATAAAAATGTCCAATAAAAGTGACTAGTTTTTGGTTATTCTCTACCACAACTTCCTATATTTATTAGAAACATAATGAAGTCAGTTTCCGCCAGAGATGCTGTTCTTATAAAAATTTATTAGCAGTAAATCTACGTAGCGATTTCTTTGTTTCCAAAATATCTTCGAGATATATGTAAATAATTACACCGATTTTGAGGCTGTAACACTCGACGATATTCATTAACAACAGTATTATAATAATATGTGTAAAATATTTTAGAAAGTCAGTAAAACTTGTAAGGAACCGAAAAATCTATTGTTAAAACCCACTTAAAATTTATTTATAGCACTGTGTGACCTAAGCCCGCACTTAGGTCACGCCTATCCGTGCGCTCGCTGCGCTCGTGCGCTAACCTCACGGTGCAAAAAAGGACCGCTTAGGGCACGGATAGGCGTGATAGCGGGCTTAGGTAGGCAGTGCTATAAAATCGTAATGTACTATTTCTGAAGCTTATGCATTTTCCATCGTGAGTCGAGATTGTCTCAACCATACTTCTCAGGTCAGTTTATGTCGAGCCTAGGGGCCGGGGTTTATTTATTTGAATTCCCAAAATCGATGCGAATATTTACGATGCCATCGGGCATTTTCTACAGCTGCTTGGATAGTGTCTGCTAGATATAAGGTTCATCAGATGTTTGAGCTATACTGACAGGCCATCAAAATAGACAACCCATTGTCCAATGACACGAGAGAAAACTGTTGAAAATTCGAATTTAGGTATTGTGAAAGTAAGGTAGAGTTAAAATTTCCTACCTGAGCAAACTACTATATATTGTGATGTTTTCTGGGCAGTTCTCCAGTTGCAGTAAACGCGTCGTGAATACTACTAGTCTCTGATGTACTTCTTAGAAGCTTTGTGTATAGGCTCGTATTCACTTGATTCTCTGTTCGTAAGTTCTCTTAATAAAATGGCTGAACAAGAAAGAACAGAAATGGAAGAATATGTATGTGAAAAAATAGTGGAAACGATTCAAACTGGCTCACTTGCCAGTTTTAAACAGGTCATGGATACATACAAATTGGATTCCAATATCCCATTAGCAAATGGTGAGAGTCTTTTGCATATCGCAGTATATTTTAATAAAATTGATATTGCAACTGCACTGCTGAAGTGCAATGCTAAGCCAAATCAAGAATCAGGCTATCCGCGCAAAACTCCACTGCAAGTGGCTGTTGAAAATAAATCAAAAGATATGGTAAATCTGCTATTGAAGTACGGAGCTATTCCAATGAGACGCTGCAGGCCGACCAGTAATTTTTACTTTGCACGAGGGAAGAGCCTTCTTATGCTTGCCGTCGAAAATGACGCCACCGACATAGTAAAGATACTACTGCAGAAGGATTTGATAATGCTGGAATCACATGGGGACTACGTCCGGATGCTAGCCATAGCAAATCGGAACAACAATAAGGATATCATAAAAATGATGGAGAAGTATTCTCTACGCAAGTCAACGACGATTCGTAAACCACAAAAGATTAACAAGGCTGATATCGATTTCTTCAAAAAAATAATTGGCAGACAAACATTTCCGGTACGATGTTCAAGCTTGCGACAGGGTAAGTTATGTATAAAGGATATATGCGATTACATAAAGTTAAACGATAAGCTACAGGACGTTACCGATGAAACGATTATTCCGGACACTTCACAGAATTTGAGTCTAATACAAAAGTTCGACAAGCTTATGAAGCCATTAATAAAGATACAACAACAAAGTCATTCGAATGATCGAGATGACACCCATATGTGGGTAACTCGGGAAGATGCGGCGTTGTGCGTATCATTGTTTGGTTTGAAGCGATCTGAGAAAAGCAAGAGTCGGCCGGCATTTCACAGGGCCATGCCACTAAGATTATTACTGTTAAAGAGAATTGCTGCAAAAGAGATTCTTACAAGCGTGTTTCAACATGAATGATTTTCGCGGAATGTGTTTTAACAAATATTTTGTTTCGATTGTTACGCAGAATCTTAAATGTTATGTATTGTTATTTATGGTTGCTCGACCACTACGAGTATATATGTGCCGCCATTTGCCACAAATTTTCGTCAAATAGTGCAAAAACAGTGAACGAAACTGCACACTTATTCGAATGCGAGAAGACATTACTCATACGAATTGTCATTTTGACGTTTGAATATTAATTTTATAAAAAATATTTAAAATAAAATTATAATTAAATTTTATTACATACTATTGTGTAAAGCGATTATTGCGCCACTGTAAATTTTTATTTAAGGGCTACTCGTCCGTTTAATGAATAAAATAAAAATAAAATTACGTTATTTAATAAAACAATGATACTTATTTGTTCCTTTATTACTGAATCATTTGAGTAATTTATTGCGTTATCAAATTCTTTTTTAATATTTGATATGCAATGTCCAAGTTACTACTATAACAGATCGTAACGAAATATTTTATAATTTAAAGTAAGTATAATTTAATTTAATGACTATTCATAAAAAATATTTTATGAATAATACAGCTTTCAATATTTTTATTGAAATTCTAAATTATGTAAATTATTTTATTTTAATATTTTTAACCTTAACCATTCGTTGACCAACGGCAAGCATAATTTATTCTGTTAAAATAACAACAATTTTGCATACATACTCTATAAAATAGAATTCAATTACTAAAATTGGATTTACTCTGTAATAATATTTCCTACTTACAATATATAAGCAAATTTTGTGAACACTTGTATAGTACATTAAATGAAAATGAAAACAGAGAAAAGAAAAGCCGCATGGTATTAATATCGTCAAAAGGACTGGATCTGAATGAAAAATATCTTCGTCACCTTAAGCGCACCTCGACTTCATGTTTTTTTTTCTTTTCCTTCCAATATAGTGACATGAGAACTTCGCATTTTCGGCGTCGCCCCCGCGGCAAAGGAACTATAAGCCGGGAAATGCGCGACACGCGTTACGGCGCGGAAAGACGCGACGAGGTCGATGAAGAGACGAAGATTAATGACCGCATGTGGGCGGCGTGTCCCATTTTTCCCTTTTTTCACGTTTTGTTCGTCGAATTTTCGCGTCTCTCCATATAGCTTTAGCGTAATATCATGCATAAGGGTATATATAGGATACACAAATAAACGCGCGAGAGTAGTGAGAGTTTGGGGATTTATTAGTCCGCTCGGGATGGTTGTAGAAAAAAGGAAATAGAAAGAAAATTTTGCGTTGACCTTGAAATTTTATGAAAATTTTCGAAATTCATGAACGTCTAAGAGTTTTATGACTGCGTTTATCGGACTTACTGGATAACTTTTTTACGATTATTTCCAAAAGTAGGAGCTGTATAAAAGTATTTTTTTATAAAATATAGTCGGATGAGTTTGTGTTATGATTCTAATTTGTTCATTTATTTTTATTATTATATGGATATAATTGTTAGGATGATTAAATGGTATTTTGAGAATAATTTATTATAAAAATATCAATGAAAAAATACGAAATAAGCATCCTAATACCGAGCTGTCATGTACAAATTACGTGTTTATATACTGCGTGAAGTGTTAGGTCTCACACCTTGTAGTTAGAAAAATTAACTTAGCTCTGATATAAGAATCTTCAGAATTACCGAAGTCAGGTATATACGGTTCTTATTTCATATATTAGGGTACCTGGTATTAAATATTAATAAATCTAGAGGCGCTAACGTACCTCTGGATTTATGACTATGTAATATTTCTATAAGACAACTGTTAAGATTAGTCCGGGATTTCGTTGAGCCTGACCCTTCGACTGACTTTTACGCCTATTTCTATTATGCCCTTACTTTTACTCAAATAAGTTCGTATTTCGAGTCGTGAAAATTTTAGGAGACAATCCATCAATTTATGGATTCGCATTCTTAATAAAATATACAAGTGAAAGTTGGAAATTGTTATATTTCCTAAGAAATGTTACGTGTGGCTACAGGAACGAATATAAACGAGAAATAAAATCGTAACAAACTGGTGCTAGGTGTTTGGGGGGCGGTAGCAAACTGCACTGTCTAGAACCCACGTGAGATAAAGAAGAGTCTCATGGATAATTAATTCTGCTGTGCTTTGTGGCAAATCCGCGAGGTCCGAGCAGCGCATATGGAGCCGATAAAGAAGATTTCATCGACAAGGACGTCGATGTTCTGGGCCCTGGAAGCGTTACGTGTGGCTACACGAACGAATATAAACGAGAAATAAAATCGTAATAGAAATAAAATTGCCAATGATGTTGCTGTTCTAAGTATTACAGGTTTCTTTATTCAGTGATTCTTAAAAATCATTCAGATCCGTTTAAAATGACTATCACTGAATTTTGTTATTCTGCTATTATAAATCTGTATCATGTATAAGAAGAATATTCAAAATTTTACTTTTATTCAATTAGTTATGGCTTCAAACATAAGCCAATCAGTAATTTAAAAAAAAAATAAACCTAAATTTTTGTTAGATTTTCTAACATTTATAATAATTGAAAGTATTTAAACGCATTTACAAATCAGCTTTAACTATTCTTTTTGTTGTAAATTTAATTATTCAATATAAAAAATAAATCAATGAGTTCCAGGATAATTTAAAATACTTTAATTTTAAATAACTTCACTTTTCTCTCATGTTATTGTAATTTTTTTATAAGAATAAATGTAAATATACAGAATAAATGACAGAATAGTGTCCCTTTAAAGAGCTTCTTTTATCATTTCCTACTCTACGTATAGAGCACTGGGGCAAGCTCTACTTTTCCCTCGGTGTCCGTAGATACGCAAAATCCTAGATGACTCGAGAGCACTCTTGCGTTTTTATAATGCACGTTTTCAAGTTGCACGCAATGGGAAAAGCGCGCTACTCGTGCTTATATGCCCAAGTAAAATTACACTTCAGGCTGGGCCGTTTTATGCGCTCTCAACTTGTCGGACATTTAATATTCCATGAATAAACTATATTTTTCCATTTTTTCTTTATAGTTGATACGTTACGGTAATGTCGCGTTTCAAGTGTTATAGAATGCTTTCATTAATATTTCATGGGGAAACGTAAATATTTAAATTTGATTACTATACTTACATTTTCTCGTGTGCCATAAATCTTTGTGAGACTAAAAAATGTTAAACAACGAATTATATTTAGTCGATTCGAAAATGTATTGAAGGAGGCGTCGTAATGAAAAACTTGAAGAATAGCATTTTGTTTACCAAAGTTATATCGTGTAGATTCATGGTGATATTTTTTGTATACATTACACTAATTTTAAACATCGTATGGATGAAGTTGGCACGATAACTATAACTCCATTACTCAGACTTTATTAGTTTTCTTATTCTCGTGAGTCTATTACTCATGTGCGATAAGTGTGAAAAAAGTGTTAGAAGTGAACTATAGTGCAGCATAAAAAAGAGCGTACTTATAATGTACGAATTTGCATATGAAAAATATTTGTGTAAATCTAACAGAGTGCAAGTATTATGTATTTTAGTTCACGTATGAAATATCGATTTAACGAAATAATATCTTACAGTAAAAAATAAATAAATAATTTTATTAAATTGTTACTATTTTATAACCACAATTTACTCAATTTTATATCCGATACTCAAGAAATAAATCAAATTGTATAATTTCTTAAATCGTCGAAACATTTTATTTCTAAAAGTGAGCTGTAAAGAATTTAAGGATAGTATAACTATTGTTCGTGTTTGTTCGTCGTTTCTCTGCAATGGCCGCATTAAGAAATAACAGCGGATTACCTATCGGGAAAGAATACGGACAAGCGCGCGAATGGCTTACTTGCCTGTGCCGCTAGGAAAAATCACCTTTTTATGCCCGCGGGATAAATGTGCAGAGTGGCGCAGTTAAATACATAGTTCGAGAGTGATTCAGAATAGAAAAAAAAAGTTAATTTGTTTACTAAAAAGAGCGTTATTACTTAAAATGGATAATTTACAATGTACGGTTGTAAAGAAATTTTATCGAGTCATCTATTTATAAATATTTGACGACGATTATAATTCTAAGTATACCTGCTCCGTGATCACAATATTTTTAATCATTGATAAATTAATTTTTTTCAATATATATAAAACAACCGCAATGAAACCTCCAACAGCTGCGAATCTCATATCCGCGATTTAACGTAGTTTTCATTGGCCGCGCGCGCGATGTTTCTCATATAACTGTGCGTATTGTCGTCGTTTAATATAGTTTCGAGCGTGGCTTTTATTTCGCCATAAAAGCATTTGGCTCTCAGTTGTTGTTTCGCGTTACGCCTCATAAAAAATTTCTTTCCCCGTCGGCTTTTCACAATGGTCGTGGCGATTTCTGGCTCTGAAGCTTTGCAGAATGCATTATTAAAGGTGCTGATTGAGTATTTATTCATAAAGCCGAGAGAATTACGGCAGTCTTCATGTAAATGTTATTAATGCATAT
The DNA here is from genome assembly GCA_035583055.1 of Torymus tubicola. Taxonomy (NCBI): domain Eukaryota; kingdom Metazoa; phylum Arthropoda; class Insecta; order Hymenoptera; family Torymidae; genus Torymus; species Torymus tubicola. Next base: position 19,738 of record JAWWEQ010031023.1, read on the forward strand.
GCATATAAATGTTGCGATTCTCAGTGTACTACAATAACTGCAATTGTACTAAATAATTACACGAGTGTGACATAATAATTAATAACATAAAATATAATTTATAACAACGGTATTATAATTATTTATTTTAGCGGGTTTTAAATTCAGGCAATAATACTTTCTGAAAAAAACTGTATTTCCGTATTTCGCAATATTTGAATTTTTTTCAGCTTTAAGTTAAAGTAAGAATTGGCTCAATCAAATAGTACTTAATAGTTCGACTTGATTTAAAACTATGTAAAATCAGCAACTTTTTCTGAATTTGCTGAAAAACATGAAGAAACCTGAGATTAATCCCATATAATTTGGAAAACACTTTTAAAATTCACTAAACTTCTGTTTTCCTTCACTTCCAGTCACTGTTCATTCAGAATCAGCCAAGTGCTCATTTTCGAAAGACTTGCAACGCGCAATGCACGCAGTCGCGTTTCCTATATAATGCGAACTCTTGCTAATCCTACGGCAACACGTGCTCTCTGCCCTCGCGCGCACGCACGCGTATATAGGATAAAATCGGCTTCTCTGCATATGCACGCCGGGTATATACGCGCTTTCTCCTTCCCCTGGCCTTACGCAATTGCTTGCACACAGAGTCGAACGAACGCGTACACATATATATATATATATATATACTCGTGATAGCCATCACGGCTTTTGCGTAATTATACGAGTATCTTTCCTTTCGGGCGCACGTGACACAGGCAGATGGTCCGTACGGGAGCAATACAGAGGGTTTATCGATGTGTATATAGTAGGTCACGTTGGCGGTCAGCTATGGGGGTTTTGGGGTTGAAGATGGTGGGGGGATGGGGGAAAGGGAGAAGAAGAAGGCTGCTGACGCAGGTGATAATTATGATGATGTCCGTGTGATTGAGCGTTCGAGTATATGGGTTTTGACGACGGAATATAGAATGTGGGCTTTTGTTTTGCGTGGCAATTCACTTGCTGATGAGGAAGATTTATTGGTTTGGTAAAGCGAACGGAGAGGTGAGCCATTGGAGTTATTAAGAGCGCGCGGGAAATTTGTTTCGTAACGTCTTGAGCGAAATGAGAGGTTCAATACCAGTTGTTTTGAGCGTAGGGTTTACTCGCAATTAAGGGATATTATTAGAGAGAATTTAAGGATAAACAAAGTCCAGTTGAATTTATAATTTCCTTCATGAACACATTACGTAAAACATTATTTTTTTATGAAAAAATTGAATTTTGAAGAATTTTATTGAAAAAAAAAATTGTATTTTAATATTTTTGGAATGTTTGTTTAGAAGTATCATACATTATTTATTATATCTTTTCAGAACCACTCTGAATAACTTTTATTAAAAGAAGTCAGGTTAACTTATTCGAAAAATGCAAATCCTCGTAGGATGTTGGAAATAAATTTTTTGGAAATATTGAAGTGCAGGTATATGTATATTTGCGCACAGGTATGCTAATGCTGCTACACAGATGTGACAAGTTCAGCTGTATACCGTTAGACCGAAAAAGAAGCAGGTCTTTTGTCCTGATGTTGAACTGCCTGACCCAAATGATTTTGCCAAACATAAGAAAATCTTGATCTTAAAATTACCATTAGGATGCACATAAAAGTTGTATTTAATTTATTTAAAGTATTATCAAAACCATGAATATTTTAAAAGTACAGTTTAGATTTAAAATTGGTAAAGTTTCTTTAACTTAAACTTTTTATTCATAAAGATAAAGATATTCTTAAAACTATATACAGTATATAATTTAAAAAGTTATTACTTTGATATTTCGGTCACGCGTCTGTCATGTAAATTTAGAGCCTCTGACAACAAGTCTAGTCCATTAGAAGCGACATCTTTAGTAGGTATAGGTACAGGCCGTTAAACACGCCTAAAATCAAAATCAAAATAGCTGGCGCTGAATTTGGCCGAAACACTATATACATAATAGTTGTCATATACGTGCAGATGGGTAATAACAAGTTAAACCTCAACTATATACGAAACATTGCAGCCGCTTGTACAAGCGAAGATACCACTACTACTCGCGTCACCTCGTAACCTCGAAAACTCCTTCTCTCTCTCTCTTCTCCACGGTACTCAAAATGAAACTACACCACATCCAAAGCTCACGAGAACGTTTTACGTGTTGCGCAGAGCTGCCGAACCGTGCCGCCACGAACTATACGCAGTCTAGTAATCGACAAGAATCTTCGAAGTTGAAGAATAAGAACGAAAGAAAGAAAGGTATAATGGAGTAATTAGGTGGGTTAACGAGCCGCGCGTGTCTGCGTGCAGGGTAACCGGTAACGGTCAACTTTTTTTTTTAAAGTATCTCGTTGATACGTGCCGAACGTTGAGTCGTAAAAAAAGTGAAAGAGAAAGGAGGAAATGGATGGGAAGAAACGCATCTGAAGTTGGCAAAGTTTTCTGTTTTGAGGTATTTTTTTAAAGAATGCGGCACCAATTTGCGAGACGAGTGAAGTTTGTTTTGCGTCGGTTGGGAGGACAAGTTGGCTAGTACTTATGATGGTTTGAAAATTCCGCGTTAGGTAGTAGAGTATAACAAATATGAAATTTTGTTGATATATCTTAGTATACCATTTAGAAGTTCTCCATTTAGAAATCGGCGAAATAGTTTTTAGAGACAACTTCAATGAAAATTCTAGTATCAATTTTGGAATTAGCATCGTACTATCAGAATTTACAAAAACAATTAATTGATTTAAAAAATTTCCTAATTGCTCTAACAATATCATTTTATCGTGTGTGTGTGTGTATATATATATATGGGCAGTTCTCGGGTGAATCGAGAGGTCAAAATTTTTTTTTCTTTTAAAATCACCTAAATCGCTTCG
>JAWWEQ010031034.1:0-22597 GCA_035583055.1 Torymus tubicola
CAACGTTCTCACTCACGACATCCGCACTGCCGCCAACCTAACTAACTATAGCTCTTTTCTTTCACAGATAAGTTACTCCGATTATCCCTCAAACGCCCTACAACTAAAAAGAAACTATTATAATAAAATTATATTCTTACATTAATAATTTTAATAAGCGAATTGCACTAACATCGTAAATGATAAATATGCTGAGTTTTACATTTTAAGATAATCATTTATTGATTAGGATAATTCTCGTCATAATAAAATGTTTCACAATGCAAATTTTTTCCATAACACAAAATGCACTTTTTATTATTTATACTACTATCAAATTCCATATCACAAACAAATAAAAATTATTTGCAATGATAGAAACCAATTAAAAACACTGACAGTGAGCTTTTACAGTCCAATTAACTTCGTCTTCATCCCAACGTCTACGTACTTATGTTAACTTAATTTTAGAAAAATGTATATTTCAAAACACGCGTTTGTTTATAATCGAATGCATGAGTATAATCAAATGCGAAAACGAAGGAGGCGCTTGCACGACAGCCAATTCTCTGCTGCTGCACTGCATGCGTTTGGCTAATCTCCAAAAAGCGAGAGATAACTTTATCGAGCGACAAAGACGTGTATGCGCAGTGTCGCGAGCTTGAATCTCGTGACACGGTATATTGACCAAAAGCTGCGCGGTCAGAGCCGTCCGAAAGAAAGCGAAAGGGGGTATGCGAGAGATTGAACAAGAGGGCGGGAGAGTGTGTAAGAGAAGAGTGAAAGTGGCGGAGATTACGAATGAAAGGGAAACGCGTGAATCAGCGAAAGAGGAGTGAAAACAAGCTACGATAGTACTGTCCGAAGAGCAGATAAAGAGAGATACGGGGGGCCAAGTAATATTTAGAAGTTTTTTCATAAATATATGTATTTGTAAACATGTTTTGGTGATGGAGAGAGAGCGGGGAAAAGTTTTGATTATGAATATCAATGCGTGATTAGTGTAATTATTAAACTTTCCTACGGTATTTTACAATTAATTAAGATTTTCAACAATTTTCTCAAGAACTTTTTAATTTATTATTTTAGTTGTAATGTTTATAATATATAATATGATACACAGAAAATAGTGAGGTATCCAATTAAAGAGATCATGAATTTACATACATAAATTTCGAATCAATTTAATTAAATAAATTCAAACAAAGAGAAGCTTATACAGACCGTCAGCACCCTCCGAACTAACAAAACAATTAACGTGTAATGCTACTTTTATTTATTAAGAATAAACAAGAAGAACTCGTGATTTCAGTAGTCCATAACATTAAATGAGAAAGAATCAACTTATTGATTTATGGTTTAATAATTGAAATACCTTACGGAAATAATAAAATCCTATAATCATTATTACTGATGAATTTAGCTAAATCCTTGGCAAAAAGTATCCTATAATTGCACACCATTAAATTTATTTATAATATGCATATTTCTGAGCTATATTTATAGTCTTCTTTTTGCTTGGACTAAACATAATTCCAATATGAAATTTATAGTTTTATTATTAGGCATTTAACCTCCATAAACATTATTTAATTTGAAATTAGAATAAATTTACTCGACAATAGTTCGCTTTATAGTCATTCTAATACAAGTTCGCTCCATAATTTAAAAAAAAAATGTTGATTTTTTATCAGGTGCCGTTCACTTTGATTACGCGAAGATTCTGGATTACCTAACGCTTCGATAACGCTCAATTTTACGAAACTGTGACTACTGAAAAAACTAAAATCTCCGAAAGAAATGTAGAACTAAACGTTATCGGAATTCGCGCAATAGATTATTAAATCACGTTGATATCGATCGGTCTTATCATCAAAATAAAGAAATCGCGACTCGGAAAAGTTCGAACGCGCGTGCCGCGCGGAAAAAGCATGCAGTATAGGTACTCGTCGAGTATGCGACAGGATGATAAAGCAAAGCCAGAACGGAAAAAAGATTTGCGAGCTGTGTTGTGCAGGCACGCTTACACGTGAGGCTCCACGTGGCCGAGAGAGCGTGATAATAAGGAAGTACTTTGAAAAGATTGAGATCTCGCATGGAACGTCGGCGCGTTTAACATTCTAGATCCGGCCTGTGTATGTATATACGAGGTGGTGGCCTCGCGTTGGCTTTCCATCAATTTTCCGTCCGCTGTATGGGGGGAGACGAGATTTTTCAGAGTAATTCGGGAGCATAGATCGGGTGTCACCTGTGGGATTCCGCGATTAGTCATTCTGGGTGGGATGGAACGGGTGCAAGGAGGAGGGAAAGAGAGCGAGGAAGAGAGAAAAAGCGAGCTCACACTGAATGAGTGATTGACTTCAGTTTTTGTGCGGCTCAAGGATTGATGCTTCTCTTAGCTATGGGGATCGCTGAAGAATACGTGTTTTCTTATAAGTATTTTGTCCTCGCTTTGCGATAACTTCCTAAGTTGCATAATCACGAGGTACATTTCCTTACAGTTACAGAAAAATTAAACTATTATCTAGTCACTAAAAAATGTAAAATTTAAGGAAAATTGAAAAAATTTATCATTTACTGTTACAATTTTTTCTGATAGAATCCAGTCAAAGCATGAACGTGTTTTATTCATAATCGAAATCTTACCAATTTAAAATTATTATCTTGATAATGCTAATTGATTAATCATTAAAATGCAATTTTTCTAATTAATAAAATTATTTTTGACTTCTTGGAAACCTTGTTCATGATAAAGGTGACTGATAATGTTCTGCTTATTGAATGACATAATAAATTTACGAAAAAATAAATACTTTTACTAGTATTGATTGTTGTCACAAAAGAACTTAAAAGTGTTTTGAAATACGTCAGTTACACTATGAAATAATAATCAAACTTTTAAGACTCTGTTTCGCGAATTCGAGAAACCTCATTGACTTTCATAAGCAAATAAAGCTACCGTCAATTATACTTCCCAGTTATGCAACATGTAAATTAAATAATATCAGTAAAATTTACGACTCAGTCACCGTATCATATAGTAATTGATATTTTTTTCAATGTTTACTTTTATCAACAAAATTGAAGCACGAAAATTTAGTAATCGTTCTTCTCAATGAAGAATCCGTTAAACCGACAAACTCCAGGTAGAAATGTCAAGTACACCAATTAATCGCGATGCATTGTGCGCTGCATTTACATGTACATCAAACACGAGTAGCTTACCAATGCGTCGCATGATGTCGCATCGGCACAATAAACAATGCCGACGCGTAACCGCACGGCCGCGCAGTCATTGACAACGACCACGAAAAACCAACAGTGACATGTGGATTGGATAAGATCCGTTCGCTATACAGGCCGGAACATTACCTTAATGAAAAAGTTGCGATCCAACGAAAGTTTATATAATTTCTCAAAATTAATTGATTTAACTATTTTCTGTTATCATCTCAAAACGAACACTTGAACTTGCAATAAAATAATATCAAAAAACATTTGAAAGATCTTACGAAATGAGGAATCTGCGAATTATCGTAATACAGTTTAAGAAAACAGTTCGCACAGAATTTGCATCGCTAACGCGCGCGCGTAAGCTGGTGCAAGTAGCTACTTTTTATTTTTAATCAAGAGCGCACGTGTCGCCAGCGAACACACGTGATAACAAGAGTTTGGCCAGTCAGAACGTTATCGCTAAAAATGTAAAGTGTATACAGATGAGTACATAAGTCATGAATACCGCTTACTTTCGGAAAAAAATGAGTTATTTTGTTTATCGCTGAAGATGTTCGCTATTGTGGATGTTGTACTTTGCACTATACGGCAAATGAATATGTTATATTGGTATTAATCAACAATAATACTGAATAAATTATACGCTGGTTATACTAGATACATCTTGGTAATTAGAATGAATAGATATTGTTTTCTTTATTTAAAGTATGGGTCATCATAATAATTAATTTGCGAAAAGATTAAAATATAGGTTATTGAAAATTATCACTTGATTATTTTATGTGTATTTATTCTATAAAATTTTAATTTTATTTTATAAAATAAATCATAATTTTACGAACACCAGTAATTTTATAAATTTTATTTTAAATATTAGTTGACATATGTTACAAAAAAAAATAAAAATAAGATAAATACCATATACAAACTGCAATTCGATTTTTATTCACTTGAAAAATTGAATTTTAATTAGAATTATCAATAAGTTTAAATCATTAAATGCGTTTTATAATGAAAATTATTTAGAGTTAAATAATTATTTTACAAAAGTTTGTTATTGTTGACTCGTTATTGATTTTTGTTTATTTGTTGGTATTAATTTTCTTGTATTAATACTTATTTCAAATCACGTTACCGAAAGCATTTTTAAGATATTGAAGTTATTTTACACTGCCTGTTTCATTATTCAATTATATACATTTCACGGCTGTAACGTTTATCCCTGTCAATACATTTAGGCTATGCAATTTTTCTATTGCGTTGTTGTTAAGTTGTTTACCTACTGTAAAGTGACCGTAACAATAGTTTTAATGATTAATAACTGTGTAATTACTCACATAAAATAAGTTACATTTTAAATCATTAAACTATTCCATAGAAAACTAAATGACACGTGTAATTTACTCGTAAAATAAACATGCTCAGATTACATAAAAAAATTCAATATAAAATTAAATTTAATAATGAACAAAATTAACTAACACTATAACTGATTAAATTCTAAATTTTGAGAGTTAAATATTCTTCAGTGTATTAAATCTGACTTGCCAAACGATATAAGTACGATCTGCTCAAACGAGGTGCTATCAAAGCAAGTTTCATTACATTCAATTGAGATGCTGAATAGGACTATTAATTATATCAAGTAGATAATGTGACAGACTATCGAGACATTGTAAGTCCCAGATTTTATATAACATGATTTATGTTTGCCCAACATAGGTGGCTTGACACTGTAAGTATGGGAATAGAATAATTATTTTAGAAAATGGAACAATAATATTAAAATCTTTATTCCAAAGTTAACTTGACCATTTTATATTCTATATATGAAATTGTTTACTAATGAGTGACTTAATTAATAGAAAGAAAAAAGATTCCTTGATCTGACAGCCGTGGCAATTTTCTTTTTTGACTATTCTGTAAGCCACATCAAAAGGAAATATATAAACATCCGCTGTTAGAAAATTTTCATGTATATAGATATACATTGTGTATATTTTGAAACGCAAAATGTAAACATGGTATATCTATATATATATGGAATTTTTTTTAAAGTGTGCATTAAAATATAGTATAGTCCCTACTAAAAATTATTTAGTTTTTCTAATGAATATAAAAATACTATATCTGAAATATTAAAGCTACATTAGTTTTTCGAACTGATGAAATTTCGTCGAGTCTTTGAAAGTCACTGATCTTGATTAATAAATATTTCATTTGATGTAGATTGATTTCCGAATAAATCATTGATGTGGATTTCAGTTTACACAATGACGGTAAAATGGTTTGTGGCAGATGTGTATGTGTGTGTGTGCGCGTGTGTGCGTGTGTGGGTATGTGTGTGTGTGTGTAAATTATTGACATGTTAAAATACATATATTATAAAGATAAATGTTTTCGTTTTATATTTTTATCACTCAAACAAACATTTCTCCTCGCGAAATTTATTTTAATGTTAGCTGCATATAGACGAGGAATTTAAAATAAAAAAATATTGCCAATGTATCTCTATTTAAATTATCTATTCTTAGCAATCTAACGAAGAATCTCTGGCACATCCAAAGACTATGCTTCGTGGCTCATTGACCCTGCCTATGCCACTTACTCCAACTGACTCATTATTCACCTGCAATTTTCACTTTAGACGCGATTTTCCCTCATTAATGACAAATCTCATCACATCCACGACAAGAGCGCCTCGAGTCCATCAGTATTGATCCATTTAATCAGAGGCCTTAATGTATTTTCCCCCGTGTAATCCGTTTACCACGACGCCAACAAAATGCTTGTCTTCTGCTTTTTTTCACGAGATTTGTTTTGTAATGGCACGCAAGATTATAATGACTCGATAAGTGTATCGAGGTTTTCCAATAATCGTAAATTATCGACCCAGTGAACGACTATTCTTTTTTTAATTAGAATATATCAGAAACTGAGCACTAATGGAAGCGATTTTAAATTATGTGCGTCATGAGATTGTTGGAAATTCAATAACATGGTGAACATTTTGTATTTTTCTACAATTTTAATTGATAGATGGTTTGATAAGCTTTGTTGTTGCTTCATTATTTAATTAATATTATAACATTTTTCCTTTAAAATTTTGATTTATCTCAATGTATAGTTAAAGAATTTATATTATTTATTAATTATCTATAATCAAAATAACTTTTCGATACAGTATGCGTAAAATGCGATTTTACACATTATCTAATTTTTTAAAATCGCTTTTACGCCTCCTGTATAGAAAAATATCGTTCGATACACGTGCTAGAATCAACACTTTCGCACTTGTATCGAAATATACTATTTGTTAATATTCTTAGACTTTTTGCAGATAATATTATCACAGAGTTAATATAAAAATTACCTTCGTAATAATAATTAGATAAATTTGCTATATTAGATTGCAATATTAACTAATCTTTTAGAAGGAGTTATATAACTTGCATAAAAAAAAAGATATTGAAATAATTTCAAAATTCATTTATATACAAAACTCTGAATGCTTGAAATATTTGCTTGTTAAAAATTCCTTATGATTTAACACATGTGATGCTGATATATTATTGATTGTCTGTGATAAGAGTATCTTCAAAAACTGATCAGCTTATGATAATTTTAAAATAACAGATTAAGATTATGAATATCACAAATCTAGTTATGATCTACTTCGATAACATGAATTCTTTCTTGAGGTATACTTTTAACTGATCATCCCATCACGACGAGTGATTTAAACATTATTGAATACGAATTTTTGAAACATTTAAATGATTATCACTTGGTAAAATATAAAGGTGGCGCCGAAATTTGTCCTTTAAGTTTTGGATTAAAAAATTATTATTACAAAGCAAAAACGTAAAATAATGTTGATCCTTATAATCTGTACAAGCAAAATCATATTGTCAACACACCAGAACTGCGTGAAAAAAGCAGCTGGTTGCTCAGTGATAATGTATATTATATCGCATCGTGTCATGATTAATTGTCGTGCGAAAGAACTCGCCCACTTTCCGAGATTTCGAACTCTACATATGCATGACCGCGATGATATTAACCATACGTTTGACTACTGAGATTTTTCGATGTTTACATTATCGCAGAATCTTTATTGACATTAATTTACAAGCGTAATTACTAGTTGTATTTGCGATAAGATTTTATTATAATTGTTTTATTCATTAGTTTTTACACGTTCGCTCGTAGTATACAAATTTACCAATTAGTATTAAAGATATTTGGATACAATTTAAATATGAGTTTATTTATTAATTCATTTTTTAGATAACATGTTAAAACATGTTATGATTTAACGAACCTTCAGAAAAATTTTTATCCTATTTTTTTATTTCAACGAGATAAACGAGGCTGATAATATTTCGAATGATTAAAAAGAATAGGAAAAACAAAATTACGGATACGCTCATTATTTTGCGCCATCATAAATTTGTCCATAAAAAAAAAACATTGTCAAATTGTACGTGACCGAGTGAATAAAATATGCAACAGACGGAACAAAGAGACGACAACGAAGAATCATGACTACGCAAACGTAAAAAGTTAAATTTTGCCGAATATCGCTAGCGCACATCTGTGTATATATCCCCGAACGACTGCTGACGAGGTAGCAATCGTTACGTCAGAAATGCTGATTTAAGTTCCCCGCACACTACGTAAAGCGTTTATCATACTCGCCAATTCTTTGATAACAATCCGTATTGTTGTGGTCGAATTTCGTCACTTCTATGGTTAATTTTATGCATAATTTATAGGAGTAATTATTGTGTAATTTTTATAATTACGTTATTAAAAAACGAAGCTTATTACTCAGTGAGTAAATTTCACGGTTGCGAGGTTGCATTAGAAAAACTTCAGATTACACAAAATTATAATAATGCCCTAATGTCAAGTGGAAATATTAATTGAATTTTACATAAAGATGCTTCTGTAACAACTTAAACATTTTCTTTAAAGTTCACACAAACACAATTAAATAGAGAGTTTGCCTCGAGAATAGTACAATATTATAAAACTTTGGGTAATACATTAGTAAAATTATGTATAATTTGAAAAATTTATTTGGTCGTTCGTAAAAGTAAAAAATATATCGTCGCTTTTCGATTTAGATCGTTACAAGAATGATTCTATTCTAAAAAAATTACAAAAATGTAATAGAATTAATTTATGTGAGAGAGATAACACGCTTTTATAAATACTTTATCCTTAAATTGAAAACTAAACAATATATTTTAGTACATCCTTAGTATTCTGTTAACACATGATATTTTTATTTTTCATAATATTGTATACCTGATTGTATTCATTAATTTCCATTAGAAAAATACGATTTCTCATTAAATTCCAATACTTCTTTACATCATAAAGCATCTAATCAAGTTATAATAAAATACTATGACTATTCGTAATACTTTGTTTGGCAGTTGATTAGCACATCGTTTTAATTAAATTTTAGCAAATCTATGTATTTTTGCGAGTGGCGCGATGATGGGTTGGACCAGTCCAGCCTTGTCCAATATGCAGAAAAACGATACAGCATCAATGAACGACAATCCTTTAGGCTACAACATCACAGACGACGACAGTTCATGGGTCGGCTCTATTATGGCAATCGGAGCAGTCGTTGGAAGTTTAATTTCCGGATACCTCGGAGAAAGGTAAATTTTTGCATAAAACATTGACATCTAATAACGTTACAAATATTATGATAAAATTTATACTATTGTATATTTCATACGGTTAATTTGAAATTCCATTTATACAGCATAATCTATAATTTTACGTGCCAGCGGGCGGAAAGTGGAAAATTTTTCACTTGGACAGCCCACATTTTCCTCCCTAGGTGCGTAATATACTATTCTACAAATTTGTATTAAAATTTTCAGGTTTGGTCGTAAAAAAGCACTGCTTTTCAGTGCAGTGCCTTATGTTATCGGATGGATTCTAATAGCAAGTGCCACAAGTCTGGAGCAACTTTATGTGGCTCGATTCATATTCGGTCTGGCCCTTTCCATTGATTTCACTATCGTTCCAATGTACTGCGGTGAGATCGCTGAAGTAGGTTTTGCAATAGATTTTAATGTTTCTTTTTTTGGGATAAATCATTAAATCAAAACTAACATCTTGTTACCGATCTTTCTTTTAGACTAGTATAAGAGGAGTCTTAGGTTCATTCTTGCAACTGTTCGTCACGGTTGGTTTACTGTATGCCTACGTGATTGGTCCGTCCGTTAGCTACCTCGTGTTCTGGATAGCGTGCGGCGTTTTGCCAATTGTCTTCTTTGTCGTCTTTATGTTCATGCCCGAGTCCCCATATTACCTACTCAGCCAGGGCATGAAGGATGAAGCTACCGATGCTCTATCTAAGCTTCGCGGCAAAACCGCGAGCGGCGTACAAAAGGAGCTCGATGAAATGCAGGTAAACATAAGACTTGACATTATTTTGTATTATCTAAGTACATTCAAATAACTTAGAGAATTAAGCAGTACTTGCGTTGCAAGTATGGGCCGTCTATAATTATCGGTAAGTGCTAAAGTAGTTTGTACGCGTGACTCCCTAGTCAAAACAATGCTACGTGGAGAAGTTATCTAAACTTTGAAAAATAATGATTATAACGTACTTAATTTATTGAAAATAATATAGATAATGAATGTATTATAAAGGAAGTATATGTAACCTGACTAAGATACCTCTTTTTAACAAAATATCAATACTTTAGAAAGAGACATGTCATCAGCACAAACAATTATTAATAAAATATGAAAAACTTTTTGGTTCTCCAACTGATTTTAATTTCAAAAGTCATATTATGTTTCTTAAGTAATTTCATGGCGACTTGCCAAAGGAAAAATTCCAAATTATCCAAAACTTAAAAAGTTATAGTTGAATATTTTTTTAACCACGTGCAGGAATTTATGAACAATTACCTATAACTTTTTGACTTTTAAATAATTTTTAATCCTTTGGCAAGTCACCATGAAATTACTTAAGAAACATAATGCGACCTTCAAAATTAAAATCGGTTGAGAAACTAAAAATTTTTACACATTTTATCAATAATGATTTGTGCTCGTAATATCTCTTTCTATATGTAGTATTGATATTTTGTTTGAAAAAAATTATCTTAGTTATATTAAATACATATCATTTTCAATATATTAATCACATTACAACTATTTTTTTTTCAAATTTTAGATAAACTTTCTTCGAAGCATTACTTTGACTAGGGAATCGCGCATGAACTATCTTGATTCGATACGGTTTTCGAATGCTAAAATCCATTAAATCGAAATGTAAATTATATCATATTTAATTACATTGATATCATATACTATGCGCGCATTAATAAAATCGGTAACGGGCCAATATCTATATATTATATTATTATACTCACCCAGAAAGTCTCTCAGATCCGGATAACGGATTTTGCTCAAATTTTAAGAGATGTTTTTCTATGCCAAAAGATGAAGAGAATCGCAATATTAGACCCTAACATTTTAATAAACTAAAATTATTAACATTTTTAATAACAGATTAAGCAAATACTGATAAAAATATTGTGTTTTTTATGTTTATAATTCAGTTAAAAAAATATTATATAATGTTATCAGCGGTTTTTTGTTACTTAACTTCAAACTACCATACCTTTAGAAGGAATTGATATGTTTTAATTCTGAAAAAGGCAATAGAAATTCGCACTATGTAGTTTTATTTTCTTTTTTTTCAAGTTTACATAACGTTTTTTGGACTGAATAATAAACATAAAAAAACACAATATTTGATATCAGTTAAAAAATGTCAATAACTGTAGTTTATTAAAGCATTAAAGCATTAGGATCAAGTATTACGGCTCCCTTTATATATTGGCATTTATTTATCAGATTTTGGCTTTTAAAAAGATATCTTAAATTTTGAACGAAATCCGTGATTCGGATCTGAGATATACTATTCTCGTTAGTTTCGTAACGCTGGTATGTATGATGTATTTCTCTTTTTATTCTTTTGCTATTTGAATACATCATTATTTACCTTTTTACAAATTATACCTTTATTCTCTTCATACTTTATAAATGTACATTAAAATACTGTCAACGTATTATTTGAAGCTAACACTTCTGCCGGCCATCCCGAGACGCACACGGTTTTTTTAATTAAGCGCGACCAACTAAGTTTATTTTTGCATTATTTTATTAATTATTTAAGGCTCTCGTTAGATTATCAAAAATGTTAACTGATATGATGTTTTACACATGAATCACACAATTTTTATATAAATTTTATCACAAGTATTATATAAATATTATCAGTAAGTGAATATTATTTAAATCATCATGTAAAGAATGCGCATTTTAATTTAAATTTACTAAATAAAGATCAAGATTGAAAAAAAAATTGAGTAACAATGACTATAACTCTTTATTATTGATTAATTAAATAAATAAGATTTAAAATAATGTAAAATTCATTTATTATAATTCACTTAAGAAGACATTGAACGCAATAAATATCGTTTTACGACAAGTATATTTTTTGAGATAATTTTTGGCTATCAAGCTTTGTCGATTTAAAAATAAATTTTAAAATGTTACACCTCATATATTTCAAAATTGTACGCAAGCTTCAGCAACTATTCTAATTTTTCACTATATCCAGTATTGAAGAGATCTGAAGAAAAATGTATCAAGAGAATAAAAAATCACAATCTAAACATATACTTACTGTTTTAAAAATATTGGTGCCTGCTCGTAATCATTTAGCGAGGTTTGAAACTAAACAAAAATCCTCTCCTAACAGGCTTCGGTTGAAAAGGCGTTCAACGTGGAGGTGAAAATGACGGACCTATTCACGGTAAAGGCGAACTTCAAAGCGCTGCTTCTGACGTGCGCAGCCGTTAGTTTCCAGCAGCTTACGGGTATCAACGTCGTACTATTCTACGCACAGAAGATCTTCACGAGCACAGGTACCGCCATCGATCCCGCCGTTTGCACCATTATAGTCGGCGTCGTGCAGCTTTTGGCCTCGGCTGTTACGCCGTTGATCGTCGATCGACTCGGCAGACGGTTACTGCTCGTCTGCTCCGGCGTCGGCACCACGATCGGAACGGTGAGTTGTACGACGAGGATTCACATAAGAGTTTAGTGTGATATAGGATACTGATGCTTTAGTCCTAATAGCTTTGCAGAATGGTGTGAAATTCGATAGTACAAGGTGTTACTTTACTTTTCAACCATACTTTCGCACTGTTAACGCACTAAGAGTCTAACGTAATCAAAAGATATTACAAACTGCGCAAAACAAATCCCTACATCAGTACTAGATCTACCTACGACTTTTAATTTCATAGTTAAAATGATTGTTTATGTACACTATCGTGATTAAAATACAAAAATTCTATTTTTTGCTGTGATTTCCGATTTTGAATTATTTTCGAAAAATTCCAAGAGAGTGTAATTAAATTAATCTCTATCTGACTTTAAGAACCTTTAAAATTAATATCACACGTCACGTAATTCATTTTTTAAAAACGCTAAACATCTTTTTTGGAAATTCCTTCATAACTTAAATGATATCTATAGTAGAACTACAGGCTTAATGCAGCAAAATTACAATCTTGCTTTATCTGCAAGGTCATCACTTGTTACATCGCATCTACTCGCCTCGCTCGAATCGTGTTTTTTCGGTAATACTTTTATAATTGTTGTCACACGAATAAGTTCACGGATATTCTTATACTGGTGAATTGAAAGCTGTAACAGAAAAGCTCATTTTCAGTTAATTTTGCTCATTACCACTGACGCGTTCTTCTAACTTATGTCGCTTGGATTTTCCGGAAGTTTGCACAAGCTTCGCAAATAGTCGCGCCACCCGCGCGGAATGAACATTTCAAGCGCGTACGTATACGAGCAGCTTTCTATTATGCAACGTGGCGGTAACATCTAATGAACTAAGTGCGCCAGACCTCGACTGTGAAATTGTCGTGAATTTGATATTAGCACCTGCTCGCATAACGACAGACGTTGATGTCAGACCGCAAATCTAGATTTTACTGCTAAGCCACAACACTATAGGTAGACTCAAGGCAGTAGAACTCTATGAAAATTTTACCTGATACAGTTTATCTTCATGATATTTTGTTAAATTAATAATGTCATCTTATAAATGTTGAGATACTAGAAATCTCTTGTCTAATGTTTTTATACCTAAAATGAAAGTCTTACACTGAAAAAAATGATGTAACATACTTGCAATATAAAAAAAAATTACTGTGTTTCATAGTAAAAATTGCTATTTACATATAGTAATTATATGATTTATTAGTAATTTTTAATACATCATTTTTCTCAGTGTATGAATTACTTTTCAAAATTATTATTAAAAATTTTCAAGCTGCAGTAAAACTTTAATAGGTAAACTTATCCTTAATCTTACTTTTTTTTACGCATCAGGGTGTGCTGGGCGTATACTTTTTCATGAAAAAGTTGGACGAGAACGGCGTTAAGGATCTCGGTTGGCTGCCGATCGCTTCGCTCGTCCTCTTCATGTGCTTTTACTGTATCGGCTGGGGTCCTCTACCCTGGGCCATCATGGGTGAGATGTTCTCAGCAGAGGTAAAGGCCAAGGCATCAGGCATCACAGTCTTTGCCTGCTGGGCCCTCGCTTTTATTATCACCAAGTTCTTCAGCGACGTCGAGCACGCTTTCGGCACGTATACCGCTTTCTGGATCTTCACTGTCTGCAGCATCATCAGCGTCGTCTTCACGGTGATTCTGCTGCCCGAGACCAAGGGTAAGACCCTCGCACAGATCCAAGACGAGCTGAATGGCGTCAAGTCTCTGGATTACGAGGACGACAACGAGCTGGGAGAGAATGCGAACAAATACTGATGTGTTTAAATGTATACATGTATGTGAAAGGATGAGTGTTTGAGTGTTTGTGAGGTCATCGGCCATTAAAGGCTACGTGATGCAGAAGTTCCATTTTTCGTTACTGGTATAAGTGCCTGACGATGTATTCGAACGCCAGAATTAGGAATTGACGGTTATGTGATATTTATGACACGAATGTACATGTCTACCTGCTTACAAGATGCAATAATTGAATACTTGTTGAGTAAAATAATTAATTATAACTTCAAGTTTTGCAAGGACAGATAGACTTAATTAATACTACTACTTGTTAGAAATGATTTTACGGAAACTGCAAGATACTCTAATAATTCAATAAAAAATATAGAGCATTAAAATAATCTTGAGATTAAAGTTGACGATGTATTATTTGAAAGAGTCAATCGGTGCCACTACACATTGAATAGTCCATAGTAATGAGATCTCGGTTATTGTTAAAACTTCAATGATCTTTTGATCGCAGTAATAATTATAACAAAATGACAGTATTTTCGTGTAATAAAATACGTAATAGCAACTATACATTACATAATTTCAATGAAACTAAATAATATTTCTATGAAATTAATCTTTTAATCCGTTCCTTTTTATTCATTATGCATATAGATAAATAAACCAGTAAACGCAAAAATACTCAAATACTCGCTATCAACTTCTTAGACACTAATTTCAAACAAACGGGTACTTGAAAACCGTTGAAACCTTCCAGTGCAGTAAAATCTAAAATGAAGGAAACTTCAAATATTCTTCTTGTCATTCTTACTCATTTATTGATATTAACGCAATTTTGAATTGGAGAAGAAACTGTCAAAGAAGAAAAATCAATGAAAATAATTTTCAAAAATGGACCATTCGAGTTAAGAGTATTTCATATACAAACTTAACCAGAGCAAGTATTTATATTACGATAATGATGTTTATTGACGATATTTTTATATGCATCTAAATGTTAATAAGCAGATAAGCGATATTTTTTACATGTGTAAAAAACACTATATGTACAAAATAGAAAATGCCAATATAGAAAGTGATTTTATTATTTTATTAAAATAAATAACTGAAAAACAAAATTTAACTATTTGTTATACTGCAATAAATGTGACAATAACATTAAAGTAAATAGTTATTTGTGTGAACAAAGTTAATATTTCTTTTATAAATTGGTAACCATCCAAGATATACTCTAATGTTAATTTCGTGTAATAGATAAAATTGTAAAGTAGTTTTTGTCATTTACTTATCATTTACCAATTAATTTTTTATAAATGCAATTCGTTTATATAAACAGATTATAGATCAATCATACAAACAACAAAAAATAAAAAATAAATCCATTTTGGAATTGATTAAGAATATTTTTACAAAGTTACAAAGACTACTTTTCTATACCTTTAACACGTTTCGAAAAATAAGAAATATGATATTTGTTAAAAGATTCTTATGTGTAAACAATTGTTGATATCTTTATATAAATCATACAACTAATTAATTAATTCAAATGCATTTATTTATCGCAGTTCCTGCCTTCTTCTAGTATTTATGTTACTATAAAAAATTATTCTTTATACGTTTATAACTAGTCAAACAGGATAAACATATTGTATGTTTTGATAATTTATATTCAGTTATTATAATTGGTGGTAATTCTAAAATTTTACATAAATTGAAAAACTAATGCATTGTAAGTATATATTTATAATAAAGATAATAAAGATATATTAATGTCTACTTCTTCAATTATTATTAATAGTTACAGTATTTTATATATATTCAAAACAATATATATTTAATATTTTATACAAAAAATGTATGTTTATATTGAATACCAAACATAAATATATTATAATTATGATTGTTACTATTATACAATAAATTATTAGAAATCTAAACATAAAATTTGTAAATATTTACCATTAATATTTTTTATCATATTTTCCTTAAAACGAAATCCTAAATTTTTTTTGCTTTTATAATTGTTCCATTAGAACAAGGTTCAAAGACAAAATAGAAAAAAAATACGATTTTTAGTTCTTCGTATTCTATCAAACTCGTTTGTTTCTTGTTACCGCGAATTGGTGGACTTGGATTCAATTTTTTTAATAGATTTTCTTAGGCCGTCGAACCATGCATGCGTGAATTAGATGGTCCGGAGCAAACGATACTTATCGCGCGCTTCTGCTGATACAGCGTAGCACATGTCTACACGTACCGTCTACGAAGAGCAGCGAATGCTTACAATTCGACCGACTCCTTGAGTCTGAAGCGTCTGTAGATGAATATTGGATGTTAGGACTTGACCTAATACCTGAACTCGACCGAAAGATGTAGCCTGGCATAGGAACGGATTCATAAGCGAGTGATACCCTACCAAAAAATATCAGGAGATTTGTTAACTAAGATATCACCTGATTTGTCATGCCAAAACGCCACCTCATATTTCGCTCCAGATGCTGTAGAAAATTTACGTATGCATAAGAATCAGCATTTTCAATACTGGGAAATGCGTAATAGGCTGTTTTATCCCCCACATGCAAGTTTTGAAGCATTTTAAACAATTTTTCAAGTTTTACAAATTGTGAAAAAATCACCTGAGATATCACCTGAGTAATCACCTGATTTCTCACCTGATATCTCATGTACAAAATTGTTAAACTTGAAAAATTGTTTTAAATGCTTCGAAACTTGCATTTTCAAGTTCATCTGGGGGGTAAAAGCCAGGGTGATCAGGTGTGGCGATTTATAGCCAAATAGGCTATTTCTATGCCCGAATGGCATATGTCGCTAGAAACTAGCGATTTTTTGGCTATCGTATCTAAAAACTGGTAGTTTTTCTGTTAGATCCACGAGGTCAGAAATAAATTCCGAATTCAACACGCACGTACACCCATATACACACACACACATACATACACATACATACACATATTTTTTAGCTCATTAAAGATTAAATGAACTATGTTATATAATTATCGTAGAGATGATTTCAAGTATTTTGAAAAGATGAGATTTTAGGCAAAAGCTAGATGATATTGCTGTAAAATACGTGAGTTCGATTTAAAATGCGAGCTCATATACTTCAACAAATCAAAGTGCTGAATGTACACTGCAAATCGTCAAAATAAAAGAATGAGGAAGCGAGTGCATATAGGTTCTTTATACCAGATCAAGTAAGGACTGCTAGCAGTGATACAATTTAACGTTGAGTTACAAATAAGCAGCCAAGTAAACGTCGTAAAGCAATTCCTGCTCATTGACCCAAGCAGTTATTGCTTAGAATTGTTTTACTGGTGGGACGAATTCAGACTATTGCCCATACTTTTAATTTGACTTATTTATAAGTCTAGGAAAAATAGTCCATATACTTTATCCGTGACTTTAAACCGGATCACGATGATGTCTAGGTGGTGCGTACCGTAGTTCTTTGCCTCTACACGGAGAAAACCGGTCACGCATGTCAACAGTATTACCCTCACAGCCCACGAGTGTGACCTCTTTTACAGCCGGGCGGCGTGGCGTACTGGCACGTGCCTGTGCTCGCACATCTGACAACCGTGCTCAAATTCATGCTCTGTGGCGTTGTACTCAAGTCTACCGTTCACGTCCTACGGCCGAGAACCCACGACTGTAACGCGTGTCTACCGAACCCCGCGCGCTGCGCTATAGGACGCCACCCCACCCGACGGTGAAAGCGGTCACACTTGTGGGCTGTGAGGGCAACACTATTGACATGCGTGACCAGTTTTCTTCGTGTAGGTATTGAAACACATCCAATGCATGATCTAGGTGGTCAAGGTAGCCGATGCCGAGTCTAGGTAGTGTGCTCCGTAGTTTTTTACCTCTAGGTGTTGAAACACATCCAATGCATGATCTAGGTGGTCGAGGTAGCCGATGACGGAGTCTAGGTAGTGCATTCCATAGTTTTTTACCTCTAGGTGTTGGAACGCATTGAAAGTGTGATCTACAGACAAAAAACTACGGAGCGCACTACCTAGACATCATCATCGGCTAAGTGAAAAACCTAGATCACGCATTCGGTGTATTCAAAGTGATCCGGTTTAAAGGTAGCCGATGACGGAATCTACGTAGTGCGCTCCGTAGTTTTTTGTCTGTAGATCACACTTTCAATGCGTTCCAATACCTAGAGGTAAAAAACTATGGAATGCACTACCTAGACTCCGTCATCGGCTACCTCGACCACCTAGATCATGCATTGGATGTGTTTCAACACCTAGAGGTAAAAAACTATGGAGCGCACCACCTAGACTCCGTCATCGACTATTTTGAACACCTAGACCATGTACTTGATGTATTTCAACACCTAAAGGTAAAAACTACGGTACGCATCACCTAGACATCATCATCGGCTACGTGAAACGTCTAGATCACGCATCCGATTCAAGCAGAAAAACCGGTGGTCTCAAGCAATGTTTGCTTTGTTACCGACCGGTTGATATCGTTTTTATACCAAGCAAGAATGGCTTTGGAAAGAGAAGTAGAATTCCCAATGGGTATAAAGCTATTTTTGCTCCTTTTTTTCAGCGCACTCATGTTTTCATACTAAAACGTATTTAAAAAAATTGAATGATAAACAATGGTGTAGGCAGTTTTCTTGAAATTTTCCATTTTCACCTTTAAATAGTACAAAATACGTTATACCTTGAAAAGTATATTTTTAATATTCTTTTTTACGCTTTAGATCAAGAATGAAGATCAACTGAGAATTTTTTACGTAGGAAAAAAAATTTTCCAAAGAGTGCCCGAGACGTTTTCTGCGAGAAATACAAGGCGAAAGAGTAGATGCAACGCTATTCCTGCGTGAAATATGGTTCGCGGACTATTTATGTCTCGGCGCCTAACTTGTGTGCCGTCCTGCGCCCTAATATCGTGCTGCACCCTTTAGGAAACAAAGGAACGTATCCCTGTGAAAGGTGGAAGGTGCCCATCTCTCTTTTATTGACATCTTATCCGCGCCTGCCGCTCTACTTGCCAACTGTAACTTGTATACTAAAGCTTGATGATCGCTACCCGTGTACCGATCGCTCAATCACTGGTCGAGCCCACTTCCTGTCAATCTCGGATTGACGAAGATCAGGTCGACTATAGAGGATTTGTCTCCCTTATAGTTGCTGTCCCACTCTGTGCGTGCGTGTATGTATGTGTGTGTGCGCTATTACTTGGAAACTATTATACAATTGATTTTAGCACACAGATTAGTCAGATAATCCCTTCCTGTTCATGAGATGCAAATAAGTGCATTAACAAAATAAATCTAGCTCATTCTTCTGCTAAAACTAATTGAAACGCATGTTTTTCACACTGAACATTTTTTCTAAGTACAGTATTTGCAAATACAATTGTGATACAATCGACAAAAGAATTGATCTTTTTTTAAATAAAACTTTATTCTAATTTCTTTATACAACATTTGTTTTACCATAAATTCCTTACTACTTTATAACCTATTAAACCGATTTTTTAACCTTAAAATACATCTTAAAAGGTCAATTGCTAGCTAGAATTTTAGAGGATTTGATTTAATGCACAGATAGCATTAAACAATTGTATTTCACGCCACCTTATCTAAATCAAAATGTAGTCTCTCTACTCCATGCTAAAGCTCCCACATGTTTAAAAGTATAAAGCTTAATAAGGCTTCGTAAACAATGCGTGAACAATGTCCATGAAGGGAACGCGAAGAGATGCAACGAAGGCACATCCGGAACAGCGAGAAAAACAGGGAGAGAGGGAGACTACTTCATCTTTAGCCACGTGACCGCTGAACCGCGTAGCCGCGCTAGCAGCTCGTGCCCACGAGAGAAATAGGTCTTTTTCAGGACCAGCGACAACAGTGCAACCACGTACATCGCTAGAGAGAAAGAGAGAGAGAGAGAGAGAGAGGACTATGCTGCAAGTGTAATATCTGTTACTTTTTATCTGTTGTTTTATTTCAGCAATAAACTTCCGAATTTTGCTGAAATTTAGAAGTGCGAGTTCTTTATTTACGCGCCCCTTATTTCTCGTGTTTTTCCTACCTATAGGTAACCGGCGAAGTGAATACCGATTCCTTAGCTAGTATATCACGTATTGAGGTGCGCGTGCAATGCGAGCGGCGGGGAAAACGCGCTGTCACTGTAAGCCTAACCAGGAGTTGCACGTTGTACGGCAGCAAGAAACGAAGCAAGTGCCATGAGTTATGCGTAAACCAGCGACTCTATCACAGAAATTTTCTCTCGAAAATTATTTTTTTGACACTCCGGTCGAGACGTTCGACTTCTCACACGCTGTGCCAAATGAAGCGTGCGAAAATCTCACTTCTCGCACGTTGTGTGAAAAAATACTAATTTAAAATTAATTACCTCTTGAAGGATTTTCAGTATTCGGTACTACAAATATGAACTTAGAGTCCCAGGAAGATGGAAAAAAATTTGAGACGCAGGAAGTGTTTTGAATTAAATACTATTTTAATAGTAGTTTTAGAGATAAATCCAAATGTAATGCATAAAAATCCATCAAAATTGGTAAATAATTATATTTTTTTTGTGTTAAATATGTTAGTCTATTACAATTTATATTTTATTTAAAAAAAAATTTTTTTTCAACTGTACTGTATAAAAACGATTTTAAACGCATAATAATATACATAATATGAAAGATTTTTAGCTATAATTTAACAGGATTTGATTTCACCCTAAAATGTTACATACAAAAGTTGTATATAATATTTAAACAAAACTTTTTTCTATTTAACATTTTCATATAAAATGAATTCCTGACGAATTAGACTTATAAAAACGATTTTTTAATGTCTCAATACACCCTGTGCAGTCAATTTTCTCTTATTATTTAACAGAGTTCAAATTGAAATAGAAATATAAGATACAATAGCTATAAATAAGACCGAAAACATAATCGTTTACATTAAGTTTTTATAAGTATTCAAAGTGTTGCAATTTTTACAAGATTCTCCTGAGCAATGTGGTCGTACCTATATAATGTAAAAACGAAGTTTTTGCATAGACAGCAGGGGGTTGGCGCGATAGCGCGCAGGGGATGCGGCACCCCTAGTTCTTCCCTGATTTGTATATTGGTATTACTTCAGCTAATTTTAACGCGTCTGGTCATATTGATGTTTCTATACAGAGATTATATACATATTACATACATATATTATAAACATAGGTTAATATATCAGCTACAATGTAAGATATAGCTTCTAAAATTTTCTCATTAATTTTATCGATGCTACCTTTATTAAGTTTTAGGTTGTCTATTATTTTTATGAGTTCATGTTTGTTTGTAGGTTTGATGAAAAGAGTTTTTGGATTACTTTGTGGTAATTTGATTTCCTTATGGTTTGGTGTTATAATTGTTACTTAATGTTTCTTCTAATTTGCAATAATATGCATTCATGCAATTTGCTTATATTCATTTTGTATTTGTTCGATTGTGTTCTCCGGTTTTCTTTTTTTTTTTGATTGTTCTTTCCTATTTTATTATTTATGCTGTCTCAAAGTTTTCTGGTATCATTGCGATTCCTTTCTATTAAGGCGGTTTGATAACTGTAAATTTGGAAAAAATCAATATTTTTTTTCTTTGACTTTTCAATTTTATATTTTATTCTCAACTTGTAAAAAATGTTCGAGAGACATATTTGAAAATACCCGAAAATACAAGCAAAAATATCAATAAACTTCTATGGGAACGTGTCACCCATTTTAACTGATTTGAATCTTATCACGCAAACATAAGTCACATCAAGAACTAATGTACAACCAATTTTAAGCTTAAAAAAATAAAAGTAATATTTTTAAATGTTAATTATAAATTTATAAAAGTAATTTTTTGAGTAATTTTTTAACGAAATAATATTACGAAAAAAGCATTTCGGTTACAAATTGAAGAGAAAATTTAAACAATTTAATATTTATATATTTTATACATACATATGTAAACATATATAAAAATGTTAATACGATTCACGGGATGTACATAGCTACTATATATTTATTATTTACGATTCAGTATATAAGGGAATTCAAATCCCGCAGCGTACTTTCAGCGCCGCCGCTAGGCGGCACTGTGTCGCTAAACACGCGAACAACTTTGACGACCCGCGAGCATATAGGGAGTCTCGCGGGGCTTTTCCCTCTAACTTGACAACAAATCAGATGGTCTTAGCAATTACGCTAAGTTTATGAGTTAAATAAAGGTCTACCTTTTGTTAGAACAATTTTTATTTATTTATTTATTTATCCAGAATACAGTAGTATACATTACATAAGTAATCTCGCAGAGGAAAATGAATTTCCTGTTTGCGAGTCCGGATTACAAAAAGAACACTTAAAAACTAAACTTAAAAACTAAGAAAAAACAAATTCTTTATTTGTATGAAGAACATAGTGATAATAAGACGGTGTTATGTGTCATGCTTTAACGCTATTTATCATAGTTTGGA